>JAMAKF010000006.1:1517772-1673416 GCA_023628655.1 Sarocladiaceae sp. R1802
TCTTGTCCAAGCCCTCAAGCATCCCAGTCGTGATAGAATGTGGGGTAAGCGAACCTTTCCTCAGCAGCCGCCTACGTCCAACAACGGCCGACGGGACTCGGGCTCAATGTGGCCGACTGAGAGTGAATGTTGTAATAGGGTGAGAAAGATATTCTGCAGTCTGAGAGCTTAAGCCAAGGGTGGCAAGATTGACTTCTCCGAATCACCTGCGATGACTATCAAGTTGGCACCTGACACTTCTGGTTCCAACCAAGTATTGAGGCCACTATACGACGATGTCCACACTTGCGTAGCATCGCGGACACCGGCCCTGGGGATTGCATCCGAGCCTGGTCTTCGCTTGCCGAACGCTTTCGGTATTTGGTACCGTCTTCGTATGCTTTGGCAGACCTGATCACACATGCTCAGGGTTGGCTTGTCGCTTCGATCAATCCGGCCATGCGAATACCGCGCGAGTATGGCACTTGACTAAGTTCCACCTACAATCACGCTGTGACAAATGCCAATGTCGCAAGGCATGGCGGGATGACACTACTCGCAGTTTGGATTCTCAAAACTGAAGGGTGCCTAATGCGTCTGATTTGTGACTGCTACCCATTTCCCCTTTTCTCATCTGCCGGTAATAGCAAGGTTCGGTGCATCAGTCAAAGAAAAGATCCATCCCCTTCATAAAATCAGAAAAGAGAACCCGTAGCGTTGTACGCCGCAAATGCATAATTGCAAAGACTAGGCCTTCACAAGAGACTCAGAGGAGTGTCAGTCGAGTCCTTCATCCTATGCAGCTCAGATCCTGTCTGTCCGTCGTCAGATCGTCACATATTCATGACGTTTCGGAAGCCTTGTGGCAGCTGCCATCCGTGCGCTCTCGCTGCTCGCTCGTATGCTGCAACCGCTGCCCCAATCGAGTAGCTAGATCGCGACAGAGACTGCCTATTTTCCAGTCTCGCAGGTCTCTCGTCGTCTGACAGGCCTAGCCGCACTGATAGAAGTACATTCTCCAAGCTCAGAATCGGGAGCCACCCAGAGTTGGTCAGGAGCTCGGAGCAGATCGCACCACCTTCCGTGACGTGTCCGCCTCCGCCGCGTCTGAAAGACACGAAAGTTGGTCGGATCACCCGTACAAACGGTGGTGTCACGGGGTACATGCTGCCGAAGCGAACCTCGAGCACAATGCTTTCGTGCCCTAGCGACATCATATCCTGGGCCAGCGGCAGATCTTGTGGGAAGCTATGCAGCTCTACGATCCATTGGAAGAGATTCTTCATCTTTTCGAAGTCGATGTACCAGCCAAGCACAGCCAAAGGTGTATTTGACTGCGTCCTCTGCATGTCTCTGATGTCTTGATTGAGCTTGCGTACGGCCGCAGGCGACGATGTGCTCCAAGAAGGCTTGGGCATGACAGGCAAAGACCTGCGCTCCAGTGTGCCAGGAGTGAATGGCGTGACTGCAGTTGTCAGAGAGTCAGCACCACTCCGTGGGCTTCTCTTCTTCGCCTGACGCTCGCTCGATGACACGCTTGACCCGCGGCGGCGCTTAGATGCTCCGGATAACGGGGTTCCAGTAGCACTATCTTCGGAGATGCCGCAAAACAGAAGCGCTTTGCTGAGCTCCTCCTCGTCGGCAGCGACCTGGGGACAGACACTAGCCGCACGCGACCTGTTTCCAGAATTTGACCTTCCGTGTCGCGCTTTTGTAGCCACTCTGCCCGAGACAAAATTGGGTATGTCGATAGGTACTACTCCGTTCCGCAGCATCCGAGAAGCATCCTGATGTACATAGCCATGGGGCACCATGCCGAGGGGATTGGGTTGTGGCTCCAAGCAAGCAACAGCATCAGGGTCAACTTTGACGAGGAGATATCGGCATTGGATCCAGTCCGTCTGCTTGAGTACCAGATGTGGCGTTCTCTTCTTGAACTTCTCAGGGTAATATATGATCTCGCAAACGCTGATGGCGGCAGATGGGAACAGCACAGAGTTTTGCCAGAGTTGCGATCGCTTTGGTGCTCATTAGCAACGCAAATACCGTCCAGCAGAACGGAATAAGGGAAACTTACAGTGGTGCCCCGACAATAGCCAAGACTGACCTGGAAATCGTGGCTTAAATAGACGCCATTCCCGTATGACCGACCGTTCAGGGTTTCTTTGAAGTCTAGGCCTTGTCGGATAATGTTATGCCACCTTCCGATGTGACTACCATGCCATGCATACAGTGTTCCGGGTTTGCGAGTGGGATGGTCAGCCCGGAGGCTCTGCAGGGCTTCTTCGTACATCTGCTCCTTGTGAGGCGAACCCTGTTGAAATCGGAACTGCATCCACCCTTGCGGCAGCCCGGTTATCCCACGCTCTTTGTTTGACTTATGGTCCGGAGGGCGAGTGGCACCATTAGCTGCTGTTGTGGCAGGTACTGGGCCGTCTTGAACGAGGTATGATCTGTTGGACGCGACAATCCAGTTCAGAAGCGTGTGTGATGATTTGTCCAGTCCAGCCCAGTGCTCAAGGCGTCGGCCAGGCCTTTCCAATAGATACGAACGCATGTCCAGGACTGAGGGAATTGAGTTCGCTACTAAAATAGTGGCAACATCTCTCTCGTCCTCATCCATCTCCGCGATATCGGTGTCGAAAGGCCATACGGCCACCTGGCGCCAGCCAGGAGCTCCAGACTCAATGACCGGAATGACTTTAGCGCCTGGAGACATACTCGTGTGCGATACGGACAGGCGACAAATGGCCTTGTAGAGTTTCTTGTCTTCCTCTTCGCCAATGACCTGGCAGATGTGTCTGTCGATACTGTCTGTGGAATTGTTAGTAAGTTTGGGAAACGGGCCCTGTTCAACCGGATGATTCCCAACCACCGCTAGTGCGGCGTAGGTCTTCCGGCTGGACAGTCACGATAGCTGCAAGAGCTGGGGTCAACCTACCGTTGTCGAGCACGTTCCCGCATGGTACTTGTTGTGCTCGTGAATTTGGTATGATCAGAAACCGTAGCCCTGGAATAAGAACCTTTGCTCTCAGCTGGTCCTCATCAGAGAACCAAAGATGCCCGGTGCTGAAGTCTGCCCAGGCCGAGACAGGCATATCTGGTTTTCTCATGGCCCCTACCCGTGGAGCTTTGAGATAGAGAGCATTGGGAAGATCCTTCGGCCTGTATGACTTTTCTTTGACAGATGTCACAAAGAGGCTGATCAGAAGATCCACGACGTACGGATGGTTGATAATCTCATGCTCAAGGCTACGACCAAAGCCTAGGTCCATATATTGGTAGAGGCAAAGCTCTGCTTTGCAGACAAACGGTTTGACTGCCTCGTAGCCACTGGAGACTTTGCAATGACAAAGCATACAGAACTCGGTGCACCGTGCAAGTCGCCTCAGTGAGAATTGCATCGCCACAAGAGGGAAGCTCACATTCTCGTCCTTGTCCATCGCGAAATCTTGCCGTAGACATTGAGAGACTGTTGAGTTGATGACAGGGTCATTATCTGGAGACTTGGTGCCACCCATGCCTGTTGTCGCGGTCGGAGCTCGCCAGGTCGAGCCGTTTGCGATCCCGGCTATGACTTCGACAGCCTGGTCCCAGGACAGGTTCCCCTTCCTTCGAAGGCGAAGCAATTTCGACAGGTGCTTCTGGAGGAGCTCATTGATGGGACTGAAGAGGTACATAAGACGGAAATCGTCAGAGGCTTGGCGTGGGAGTACCGTCTCTTGTTCCTCCGTCTCCGATTTTGCCTGATTGTCGCTGAAGGCTGAGATGGCAGTCTCAAGAGACGGTTCAGGGGCTTCACACCGGCCGAGGCGAAATTGAATGGTGTCATCCTCGCTATCTTGCTCCAGAAATGTGTTGAGAGAAGGATAGCTCCCTTGAAGGCGCATCAGGAGGACAATGCAATCCGTGGGTCTCAGATCCCAGGCTTCGAGAGTATCAGAGGGAATCCCGAGACCTGTCACCGCATACGAAAGAGCAATGATACTGCCTGACGAGACCTGGTCTTCGCCGAGAAGGTATGGTCGTACACCAGTACGCAGCGCTGCTTGCAGATCGTGATGTAAACGGACGCGAGCCTCCTTGGAGAGACTCTTGAAAGACAGTGGAGCGGAGGCTTTGGTCCTATGCTTTGTGTGGGAGCCAGGTTCCTCATCTTCGTACTCGTAATATTCAGTTTCGCAGTCCGAAACCTCAGAGTCGAGCGCATCAGTGCTAAGTCCCGGCAACGTCTCGTCGATTTCGGTTTCTGCCTCGCTCTCAAGTGCTAGCGTGATGGCTCGGGCGATTTGCACGATCACCTGGTGAGCAGTTTTGCCAAATGTGCGGCCGTTTAGTTTGTCGATTGTCGATTGAATGAGCATTGGAGGATTCTCACCGGAGGTGAGAATCACGAAGTCGTTCTCATCGGGGTAAGACATGACATCTGAGGTGACAAAAGATCAGTCAAGAAAGCGCAAAAGCAGCGATCGGTTGAACTTACCTGTCGCCATAACCCTCAGCTTCATGGGTAAGCCGAGCAAATGATGCGAATACGTGAGGACAAATTCCTCGTCACAGTCGCCACGTTCAAAGCCGTCGATGTGCCTCTCGGGGTCCGAAAGTGCGGCAGCAGCCAGATCGCCCTGGAACGCCTGGAGTCCCATGGCTGCTTCGCTTCTTGGCCGCTGAAGTGCCACGGCAGCGAGAAGAGAAGCGAAGGTTCACTGGTGTGTTGGTCGGTGGTTAGAGATGCCAAGGACTGGGAAGAAGAAGGAAGGGCGATGCTGGTCTAGATATATGTCGAAGACAACTTTAGTCAAGCAGGGAATCGGTTCGGGTTTGTATCAACCAGAGGCAAAGCTGACTTCACCTTCAAAGCAGTCAAGCTTAACCCCAGCTTGAGTTTGCTATGCATTTGGTGGTGCCGCAAGCAGTCCATAGCTGCTGACTGGCATCTGGCCGGGAATCGGAGACAGGGAAACGGTTTGCCCTACTTCTGTGAATGGAAGGGAATCACACGCAGATTTCATTTGCGAGCCTCCGGAAGTTTACATGTTTGACGGGGAGAGCCTTGAGATTGATGATGGGTGACGGGATCCCGCCGGTGGTGCTGCTGCCTAAGCGATCGGTTGCGAACAGCTGGACGGGCAGGTGCACCACCAGCTGGCAGCCTGAGGTGCTGGCTGGGAAACCACACTCACTCGACCTTCTGACTGTCAATTCCTCTCTCCTCCTGAGTTCGTCATCTTTCCGCATCGCCCAATGGTATTCCAGACGAAAACGATTGCGTGTTACGTTGGTGAGTTGTTGAGAGTGGATACGCCGTCTTCCACGGCGTGTCCGTTGGAGATGTCTCAATGCATCTCGTCTCTTCATGGCAATCAAGTTTGAGGCCACGCTGGCTGGACTGTGCCGCTTTCTTCTTGAGAATACTCATAACGTATCAGTCCTCTGGAAGATGATTTATTCATGGCAACACCTCCTTGACTTCTGCCTGTTCGAAGAATTCGCATTGGTCATTCACCAAACACATCCTCTGAGACCTGAGACCGACATCTGACATGTTTTGTCTGTTCCAAACGAAAATGAACGACTCGAGACGCACAAGCATCATGACAGTTTTCCTACTTGCATTGCTTGGCTTGCCGCTGTCGGCGATGGTCATGGCTTCGTCGGATTCCTTTCGGTACGAGAAGCAACTGCGTTCTGCAACACCTGGAATTGGCATTCAACTGCATTATGACTATGGGTATACAGAATGGTCCAGCTTCAATACTTGGACATATTTTGTGACTAACGCAACATAGTTCTGTCGCAATCAAGCGGTATGGCCGTTATCCGGACTCCGTTGCAAAGGTTGCGGGCAGCCAAGACTACCAGACGTTCATGCGCAGAATCAAGGCTCCAGAAGGAGATCTGGACCATCCCGTGCTCAACGACAATACCCTCTGTAACCTTTACAGATCATACACCCCGAAGATCATTCAAGCTTCGACCGGATGGTGCCCAGTCATTCTTACACTTGAAGACGTTGATATCCGCGCCGTACATGAGCTTCTTGCGGAACTCAAGATCGCCGCTGAAGGACGCTTGGGTCACTACTCATGCTTTGCAAACATAAGCGTCCCGAGGGCCTGTGCGGTGCGGGAATACTCGCGCCGTGTGATCGAGAAAGCCGCCGATAATGTTGGTCTCAGACTCACGCATGGAGGCCTGACAAGCATATCGGGAATGGCACTTCGACATTATGACGTGAATGATCTCCTGGACGAGGTTCCTATCCTCGTGATTGACTCTTCTGCCTCGGGACTTAGTCTCACACTACTATCGGTGGAGGATGGCGTCCTCGATACGCTTCGCAGCAGTCTCAACATCACCGTCCCATCTGTCAACATGTCGAGAAGACCGTCGGCGTTCCCAGGGCTCGACGACAAGACCTGCAGGTTCGCAGAACAAAGCGTGCGCGAGGCATTGATGAACATCATCGCGAGTACTCAAGAGAGCGAGAACAGCTTCGTCAGAGTCCGCGACTGGGAACTCGTGGTGCATGGCGATCGGACATACGACGAATATCTCCTGTCTGAGCTGCTCGACATCTTTCCCCTGACACCAATCCAAGGGGCACTAGACCCAGATGCACCTACTCTTGGGGCAGCCCACGTCGCGTTTTGGCGATTCAACGATGTGTCCCAGTATGATGGAGTGCCGACTCTGTGCTGCTGGAGGTCGTGGGGCAAAGGGTGTCCGAGTCACAGGATGCACATTAGTTTCTAGCAGAGTGAATTAATAGAACTGGGATTAGGTTGTCTAGAACTGTAGTGAAATACAGGTGCTGGTTCCAAGGTTGGCCGGATCTATCTGGCTTGTCCCGACCCGAGGCCTCTTTTATTCCGCAACATCAGGAACGATGAGAACGCCGCGATACCTCATCTTGCCGTCCCTCAGCTTCTGCATGGCCTCTGTAACGCCGCTCTGTGTCATCGGGAACTTCTCGATCAGCGGTTTGACGTCGTGCTCAGCCGCGAAAGCCAGCATGTCGCGAGTGCCCCCGACTGAGGCTGTGGTGGTTCCGACGATAGTCACAGCATTGCTGATGATATCCAACGGCGAAACACCCAGGTCTTCGGTACTGATGGTCAGTGGGTAGAGTCTGGATCCCTTTTCCAAGAGCGGAATGTACCTAGTGTCATTGGTCAGCTCTTATGCCACAGAGGGAGGAGAGCAGCCAATCTGGGCAGTTTCTTTCAAGAACTTACAAGCGCAAATCCGGGTTATTGTTGGTGGTGATGAGGAGAATGTCAAGCTTCTTGATCTTGGCCAGCTCATCGGGGTTCTTGGTAGCATAGAACTCCTTGGCGCCAAACGCCATGGCCTGCTCCTTCTTCGACTCGGTGCTCGAGAAGACGACGACCTCGAGTCCCAACTTGGCGGCGAACTGGATGCCCAGGTGTCCGAGTCCTCCAATGCCAATGATACCGACGCGGTCGCCTGGCTTGAGGCCACTTTCGTACAGCGGCTGCCAGACGGTCGAACCACCACACATTAGGGGTCCTGCGTCCTCGGAAGCGAGATTTTCGGGGATCTTCCAGAGGGCTGAGATGTCGCGCGCAATGGCGGTGCCGAAGGTTCCTTGATCGGTGTCGTAGAAGGCGTAGAACGTGGCGTTGGGACACTTATTCTCTCGCTCTGATGACCACGTTAGCCTTTGCCCACCGCATGCCATTCAAAGAGGCGAAAAAGAAAGGTAATAGGAGTTGGGGGGGCTTCTTACTTGCCAAGCATTGCTTGCACTGTCCGCAAAAGCTTTGGAAATAGCTCGTACCGACGCGGTCGCCGACGCGGAAATCGGAGAGGTCGTGGACCTTGGAGCCGACTTCGGTGATGATGCCGATTCCTTCGTGTCCGAGACCTGCGTCGGAGTGGACGACGTGCTCGTCTGTTCCGCAGAGGCCGCAGTGGGTGATCTTGATGATGACCTCGGTAGGCTTGGGGTCTCGGTGGCCGGTTGCCTCGACGATGTCGCCGCTAGGGGAGCCTTTGTAGTATGTAAAGTCGACGCCCATTGTGTTTACTGGGTAATCTTTCTTGGTGAGATGGTTGGTGTTTGTGAGAAGCCTTGGTGGTTCAATTGATCGGAAATGGTGTTCTTCGGTCTTGTTTCTCATGGGATACAGGATGGCGTCGCTCGCTTCAAGCTTTATACATGCCGCCAGCGTGCTCTGAGGAGGCTGCCATCGGAGACATCCAGCATGTTGCTTACATGTATCCATGCATGACTATCTCTCCGTCATGCACCCCTCTCCCTTAAGTCCGCAAATGATCAGCTCATCTTTTATCGCATAGTCGCATCATTCCAAGCAGCCGCTCACTGCACCTCCCACGACAGAATGACAGGATGATGACTTACACGATCTGGACTCTGGGGATGGCGGATCCACACTTGGCCGCCGTCCCCGCTTTTGGCCGATGCGATAAAGTCTCCACCATCGCCCGGTTGGGTTGGGGGGGGGGGGGGGAGGGGGGCCTTAACACCGATATGGCACACCTGCATTGGAGTAAAGGGCTTTAGGACTTAGGCTGTCGGACTCTATTGTCGAAATGGCGGCTCGAATTGGCGATGCATACGAGGACGAGATTCTCGAACTTGCCAAGATCTAGGCACACGCATCTGACGTGGCAGACTGACCATTGTGCTCACTAAGGTACCTTTCCTAGTCTCGATTCAAGGTCCTCTCCTCTTTTCAGCTCTGGTTGCTAGTGCTAGTTCAGGTTGTAAAACGGCAAGGCAGGACAGCCAGCGGAAGATATAACTGCTTTCGTAAACTGATACGTTGATCGCCAGTTCAGAATATCGGGGTATCTTCATTATTGCAGCGAATCGCTTTATAGTCAAACTTCATCCCAAGCTCTCCAGCACAGCTCCATCGAGCTTCTCCTTACACCCCAACACCAACAGCTTCTGGAACGGCGCCTCCCCATCCAACGACTTCTTGGCTCCCATCATCCTCGTGAACTCCTCGTGCGTCATCACCGCATCTGGGTCCTCATGTCCTCCAAACAACTCCCTACCTTCTTTCTCCCATAGCTCGGGGCTCGTCGACACAGGAAGGAGGTTCAATCCCTCAATCTCAAAGCATACCTGCCGTCTGAGAGACCAGTACATGGTGTAGATCTTGAAGGCGAACATGACAGTGCGTCGGATGCTTTCTTCGAGGAGCCAGGTGTCGAAGTTGCGGGAAGACGAAGGGGAGGAGGAGAAAGAGGAGGACGAGGATCGGCGGAGCAGCGTAAGAGCATAGGAACGGACGAGATATTCCTGCTGCTCAGCAACGTATCGTTGTTGCCAGCCGCCTCGGAATAGGCGTATGATCTGGTATAGCACAGCAGCTTGCAGCGTAGCCAGGCCATCCAGGAGGGTCGTGTCCTGCCGAACAGCCAACAGATCCGTGACCTCTGCATCAATCGCTTTAAACAGAAAATCCTTGTTCATGTCCGTCATGGTAGTCGTGGCAGCACAAATACCGAAAGCTGCACGCAGGGTCCGCGGGAAGTACTGCTCGATCAGACTTCGATGGATGAAATGCGACTCGGCCTGCATGGCAAACATGTAGGGAGTGTCTCGGATCTGATCGTACACCCACGCAAACCTCCCCGGTCTCCTCGGCAGCGCTGCATCGTATCCAACAGGAGGCTGCAAATGACCCTGTGGCTCTGGAAACTTTGGCGTGCCGAGACTCAGTTGCAGGCGTTCCGGCCGTGTATACTTGACCGCCGGCTGCTCACGCCACTGCTTAGCGACTCTGAACGACCTCCGCGATGATGGAGCAGTCGTCTCGAGGCTTGCGGTCTTTTGTGGATCCCCATCTTGCAGTTGATCTACCGGATTGACCTCGAGTTGGGGCGGATAAGCGTATTCACAGTGCTTACCCCTCCGCTCACAGTCTCGACAGGTTGGGTAGGTGAGGTCGCATTTGCGACGGGCTCGAAAGCAGCCATCACACGACTTGCGACGAAGAGACATGATTTGGTGTGGCTAATCTTTGACACTGTTTGCAGCGATCAGAATGACAGAGCAGATTAATGGAGGAGGAAATTGGTCGAGATGATGACGTTGCCGTGTCTTGAGCTGCTGCTGGTGGCTTGGGTGCCCGTCGCTGACCAATGCGCCATCTAGAATCGGCGATATGAAATGAGGCGGCACAGTAAAAGAGAAGCAGCTTACTGTATCGGATTTTGGGCCACTATCTCCAGCGTTCCATCACGATCTCTTCATTGACATCAGAGTGCGGTCTGTTCATTTCCAGTCTCGCATTACTCTCTAGACTCATTGTCACCATGTCGGCCACCACCTGAACCCTTTCGTCGGTTTTGGCCAGCAGCCAGCCGCGCAATGGACCACTCAGACATCAATGAATCGATCGACAATGTATCGAAAGTCATTCATATCCAAGTCCCTCCTGAACCCATTGCCATTCACCTTGTCATCCTTCCCCATCAGATCCTCATCCTCCGCCGTCTCAAAGAAGTCATCAATACTCGGCTCCTCCCAACAGCATGCAAACAGGGGTCCAGGCCAATACTTCCTCTGACCGCCTCCCTCCTCACCAACCGCTCCCCTGACCGCAGGCCGGATCTTGCGAACTTCTTCGACGAACCGATTGCGACGTGAGGGACGGTCTTGGTAGTGCACACTGAGGCTGTCGCGGATGCGGCGGCGGAGGAACAGGTCTTGTTGGAAGTAAACGCGCCGTCCCATTCCTGGACCGCCGAAGTTGACTTCGCCAGTGCGAGAGTTGTGGTATTCAGTGCGGTCGATCTCGTACCAGCTACCACAGTCCTCAATCATGTGCTGCTTGTGAACGAAGATCCAGTCGCAGTAGGGTCTTTTCTTGTCTTCCGGGAAGATGAAGCCGAGGAAGTGGTGCTCACTCGGCCGCGTGGTCTTGTCGACCTCGGAGAAGTTCTTACACAGGAGCTTGTGGATCGGCCAGTCTTCTTTCTGGCATCCGGGAGAGCAGTAGGCTGAGCTCTTGCATCGACTGCAGCACGCGGCGTTTGGCTCTTGCAGATGAGGCAGCTCGGCTTGGTCTTCTCGTGACTTTCGGCCATTGTGATGACCTGGCAGACTAGATGGGTCAGCATCTCCCGTCGTTTCATGCGAAGATGTTGCAGCTCACCGTGTAGTGGCTTCTTGAAGGAGGGCACGTTTCTGCGGTTCGCTTGAAGAGTGCTGAGACGTGAGGTCTCTCGTGATTCGCGACAGGCATACGATATACAATGAAGAAAACGTGCGCCACAGAAAGGGAATCCGGTCATTTGCCCTGGCCCCAAAGGGCCTCGGAGAGGTCACAGAGCGTCCTGCCACTGGCGACTGGCAGTGCTGGCCATTGACCGGCATCGTCTGGCAGCTGCTGCATTCACCTGGCAGTCCACCTGCAATACTCCCGCCCCAGATGATGAGAACGTCTCGCATTCACCACAGACAGCTGCCACATGAACGGAGACCGCTTGGTCAGCCAGCAGTAAGCGACGCAAGTCAACGCTTGACCACATCACACGACAGTGCACGGCACGCAAATTGACATCTTTCTATTCCGTTGACGGCCATGAATGTACCCAAGGCGGACGTCTCTATATGTTTCAAATGGTATAAGCCTATGTTACAACCCGCGGAGGCTGCAACATCCAGCAACAGGCGAGCGACACAACGCCCCGAGTACCAAATCTCAAAAATTCTACGATGTTTTCTTCCTCTGGGCTAGATATGGATCAATCTGCCTGAAGAGTATATGTCAATGCGTATGCGTGTATGCAGCATCCATCTCCCGACGAAAGGACTCGTGCACAAATGCGAGATTGGCGAGGGGAAAAAAAGACTAGGGGGGATCTCAAACGAGATACCGACGGAAAAACGCCACCGGGAAGCATTGTCCTAGAAAGCCAAAAGACAAGCAAGACGTTGCAAGAAATTTGACATGGCAGACCCCCAACCACCCATACTATCCTTCTCGCAAGGTAGTCAGTCTACAGCTGCCGAACCTCCCGGCCCGGCCCCAATGCATGCTATGAGTACTGGAAAAGCACACTAATACTCTCTCCATGGTGCACCCTCCTGATCGCCTCGCCAAACACGGGCGCGATGTCCAGCACCTCGAGCTTCGGGCACTGCTTCTTGTACTCGTCCTGAGGCACCGAGTTGGTCACGACGATCTTGTCGATGCCGCATGCATTGATGCGCGGGATCGCGTCGCCGCTGAAGACGCCGTGCGTGACGAGGACGATGACCTTGAGGGCACCCTCTCGCTTGAGGAGCTTGGCGGCGCGGGTGATTGTGTTGCCGGTGTCGACAATGTCGTCGACGAGAATGCACACTCGGTTGGCGATGTCGCCAACCAGCATCATGCTCGCGTTGCGTTGCTCGGTGAACTTGATGGGGCGACGTTCCTATGCAGGGGTGAGTTGGACCGTCCAGAGGGAAAGGAGTGTCTTAAAGGGGGCTCAAGCGCATATTACCTTGTGAATGAGGGCGAATTCCATGTTCAAGCTATCTGCGATCAACGTGGCTCTCTTCGCACCACCAGCGTCGGGCGAAACCACGACGGCATCCTTGTAGTCGGGGATGTATTGTTGAATGTAGTTCTGGATCAGCGGCTTTCCGTACAGGTTGTCCACTGGGATATCAAAGTAACCCTGGTATTGGGGGTCGTGCAGGTCCATGGTGATGATGTGGTCTGCACCGGCGCAGGTGAGAAGGTCGGCGACGAGTGTGCCGGCTTGTGCCACCCACTGCTTGTATCCGGGCTTTGGCTTGAAGTTGTTGATGCCGCTCGGGTTGTCATAGTCGTGAGTCGTGAAGCTCTTTGTTGAGGTGAGCGAACCCTCGGCCTTGTGTCCGCGGCCAGTACCGTTTCCGTTGCCATTGGATCCCGTCGTGGACATGGTCTCAGAGCGCTTGGGGAAGTATTCGCCATTGGGTCCTGGCGTTTGTGATTCAGGACCATCCTCGGCGATGGAGCTGCGAGCAAGCTTGTCTGCGAGGCTGCCAACGCCATTTGCAAGTCCATTGCTCTTGGGGCCACCAGGTCGCGGTGTAGCAGGGACGCTCTCGAAAGTGTAATCCTTCTTCGTAGAGCCGCCCTCGGTTGCGTATCTGGCGAGAGGCGCTCCAGTCTTGTTGTACGGGAGATCGGGTTGGCGAGAGTAGGGAAAGAGGGGCACGACGGCCGTGACGCGTTTTGCTGAGCCGGTCTTGCAGGCAGAGATCATGATGCAGAGGTCGATGAGGTGGTCATTGACGTTGCCACCGCCAGATTGAATGATATAGACATCCTTGCCACGGACGGAGTCCTTGATCTCGCAGCGAGACTCACCGCCGGAGAACTTGCCGAGGATGCGATTACCTGGAGGCACGCAGAGGATATTTGCGATACTTTCGACGAGCTCGGGGTGGGAGTTGCCTCCGAGAAGAACGATATTGCGAACCATGATGGGCAGAAGGTAATTGATGTGAAGGTCGAGGGAGGTAGGAGGGCCAAGAAAACTCTGAGTGTGACGAAGTTCAACCCCGGCTTCGGCTCAGAGCTCGTTCCTGGTCTGTCGTGCTTCGCGAAGGGTCGGGGATGATAAAAGAGAGACCTGTCGTCACCAGGCTGGGGTGAGCCGGCGCGGAGAATGGACGCAATTGATCGGGATGGCCAGAGGGGTTGCGGTATGGATGGCGGGTGCAGTTGGGATGAGGCTGCACGGCAGAGGGAAAAAGGCTGCGGTGGACTTTTTTTCGGCGGTTCGGGTGGTTGCAGGCGCTGGCACTGGCTCTGGCTCTGGCGATGTCGGGTGGGGAGGGGCCTGGCAGCCGACGTCAGCGGGACAGTGGCAGGCCGTTTGCTGCGATGGAGGGGCCCGATTCCGGCGTGGGGGAATCCGGGAGAACGCGCGGGATCTGGGTGAGTAGAGGGACGGTCGGAAAGAATGCTGCAGTGAAGAGCTCACTTGAATATTCTCATGTCTCGGCTGTTTCGATTGTACTCGATTCGAAGCTGCGACAATAAGATCGTGTGTGAAAGAAAGGGAGAGGTGCAAAGAGAGAGAGCCTGAATCGGATAGTGAAGGGACGCTCGGCGTGGTTCGGCTGGAGGAAGCTTCGCTGCAATCGCTGTAGGGAGGGTCCCGAGTCAGGCAAGCCACTGGCACCGCTAACACCACGTAAAGTTGGGCTGGACAGGCCCCTGCTCCACGTTCATTAATGGGCTTCTCAGGACGAATGACAGCGCTCCTGATGGTCAAATTGAGCGCAGTGCAGTCGCATGAGCCTTCCCTAGAGCACCAGGTTGATGCAAGCTGGGTTTGGGGTAGCTCAGAGCTCAAGTCATGACACTATCGTATCAGCTGAACAACAGTCATAGCTGGAGTCCTCAAATATAGATCTTCTCCGACTCATCCCCCTCTATTCACATCTATTGTAACGCCAAAGTCACGTCATTCCAGTGGTTGATGACTCCTCCCACCACCACCACTTCCACCACCACTGTAGTCGCTCGTGCCCCACCACACTGGAGTTCCAAACCACTGCCGCTACCGTCGGGTGCTCAGGACTTTTTCCAGAGCTGCCAGCAGCTGCCCCTCCACTGACGCGACTCTCCATTGCCTGTAGAAAATAATTCCGCGATACCCTCACACGCCTCTTTCCACCATCCCAGCTCTCCGCTGATCTTGAACGAAATACCGGCAGCCACTCCTCCTCCGCTCTCACGGTCCTCCGGTCATTCAAAATGAAGATCCTTGAGGCCCAAGCGGCCGTCCTCTCCAACTTTGAAGTCAACCAGCATATCGCAGAGCAAAGCGCCCGCTACAAGCAGAAGAAGCGTCGTCCGCCGCCAAACTCGGCCACCATCATGCGAGAGGTACATAATCCCTTCCAAACCCTCTATACTATACCTCACCACCTCGGGAATACTGACAACGTTATAGGTCCTCCAGTACATGAACGACAAAGCCAATCCCCTCTCCCAGAAACCAACCACCTACTCCCCGAAAGCCATCCCGCTTCTCATGGACCGTCTCCGGCCCTACGACCTCTCCAAAGGCGAGCTTGTCATGATCCTCAATCTTCGCCCTGCCTCTGTTCCGGCTCTCAACACCGTCGTCGAGGACATGGAGGACCGGTTCCCTTACGAGCAGCAGGAGGAAATCGTCAACATCGTGGCGGAGGTCCTGGGCGCATTCCCTGAACCAGCAGGGGAGGAGGGCGGGCAAAATGGCGATGCTGCTGGAGATGACGTAGCAATGGGCGATGCAGACACCAAGTGAGCTCCCAGAGCTCTCGAAGCAACCCAATAACCAAGGTCCCGAGCCGCAGCGTGACGCGCTTGGTCGAGAGAGATCACAAGATCGTGCACCCACCCTCGCTCTGCCCACCACCCGCCGTCTTCGTCTGCGCCGCCGTCTTGCAGATATCCTCAAACGCCTCGCGCAGCAGCTCTCCAGTCACAGCCGAGCACTCGACGTACCGGTCGGCGCGCATCTCCTGCGCCATGCGATACGCGTCGTGCGGGTAAATGATGCCGTTGGGGTCGTCCTCGGAGCGCAGATCGCGCTTGAGGCCGAGGACGATGATGGGCAGGATGTCGGCTGTCTGGAAGGTTGTCTTGACCTCGTTGAGCCACTAAAGGGTGTGGTCAGCTTGCTGCGCTATCACATTGATTCGACCTGATGGGATCTTATCCAAGGGGGCTTGATGATGGATGGTCACGAAACAGAGGGATAGGATCTGGTGCATATATACGTACATATCTCTTCATGTTGATAAGACTCAGCCGCTGGCTGATATCGTAGCAAATGACCACCACATCCGGCTCCAGCAGCTTCCAACTCTCCGGTCTCGACGTGTCCGACAGCTCAAACCTGAACTTCTTCTCACCGAGCTTGATCTCGAAAATGTACGGCTGGTCAATGTCGCGCAGCATGGGGATTGGGTTCACATGCTCGCCCGCGCTGAGCCGTCTATCGCCAGCGCCAGATGGTCAGCGCCAACCCTGTAGGTACCTTTGCCATACATAGCTGTTCAATCCGGTGTCGGAGAGGCGGTTGGGGGAGAACTCACGAGAGGAATGTCGTCTTGCCGCATTTCTCATCGCCAACGAGGAGGATCTGAGTTGTCTCAACTTCCATTGCTGCATGCTCCTCGGTACTGAGACTCGTTGATGAGGAACGAAAGAGACTCGCGTAGCGAGGAAGCAAAAAGGGTCTCGTGCTTTGGGGGCACCCCGCTAACAACGACGGGACGCCACCACGGGCAGACCCCCACGGTTGTCATCGTCACGGTGGCCATGTCACACATATTGCAAACAGCTATTGTAAAGATAGGATCTATTGTTGATATTCTATGTGTAGGTTTTCCAGTGGTGCGAATCATCAAGCATAGCCTGGAACGGACAAAAGCCACGATTGTGCTGTCGCACCCTTGCCGTTTCCATGTGTACGCCATGATGTGACCAAGCGAGAATCCAAGTAATGAAAACAGAAAAAAGAAACAAGAGAATAATCCTCGCGAAGAATCGATGTCGATTCCGCGAATTGGCAGAGTCCAGGTGCCAGAGCGACCCTAATAAGACATTACCAGGCGAAAGCAAGCGGAAAGCGACGACAAACTTTCGTAAACGAACAGAGAAAACCAGAAAGAAACACAAGAAGACAAGATATCCATCAATGAGTGTAGAGGTTTTGCCTTAGTCGTTGACAGGACACATGTTCTGAGGCAAAGACGCTGTGCATAACCCATATGAAATGTGATGCCAGTCGCAATCACCCCTGATGAGATGTCGTTGCAGGGAAATTCGTGATTCAACGGTGAGAATGAGAGAATGCCCATAGGGATGGCGTGAGAAATCCATTCATGTTGATGCGTGACCGTGTCGTCACTCGATAGGCGGCTGGGGGAAATCCGATGATTCCATGTAGGTCGTGTCGTCCATATTCGGCTGGGGCATGTTCGATGAAGGCATGAGAATTGTGCCGTCTATAGGCTGCTGGGGCATGTTCGATGATGGCATGAACATTGTGCCGTCGAGATTCGGCTGGGGAATGCTTGATGCTGCCATGAAAGTCGTGCCGTCGATAGGCGGCTGGGGAAAACCCGATGATTCCATAAAGGTCATGCCGTTGATATACGGCTGGGGGATGCTCGATGATGGCATGAAAGTCATGCCGTTGATAGTCGGCTGGGGAAAACCCAATGATTCCATGACATTCATGTCGTTGATAGTCGGCTGAGGAAAACCCAATGGTTCCATGAAAGCAGTGCCATCGATATTCGGCTGGGGGATTTTCGATGGTGCCATGAAGGCCGTGCCGTCGATAGGCGGCTGGGGGATGCTTGACACTGCCACCAAAGTCGCGCCGTTAACAGTCTGCTTCGGCTTGGGGGTGTTCGATGGTGCCATCAGAGTCAGGCCGTCGTCTAGAGCTTGGCCTATTGGAATCGTCCGTCGAATGTCCTCCCAGTGAACAAAGTCTTCGGGGAAGAAATCATCCAGGATGGACTTGAGCATCTCGGCGCTCATGTCGACAGGGCCCTTAAGCTCAGTCTCCCCTTTAAGAAGCTCCTGCCACTCCATGGAATCTAGTTCGGTGGACAAAGCCACATAGGCTGGCATCCCGCCGCCGACCATGTCCATGATTCTTTGCCTCCGCCAGGCCAGTTCCAAGGCCACGATCTCATTGCGGACATTGGCCAGTCCCTCACTAGTCTCGGCTAGCCTGAAGAGCTGTTGCAGCAGCATGCCGCGATTGCCACCGGGCTTTTCGTTGAAGAAACGGAGCTGTGCCCACATGGCCTGACTCGACATTTTGAAGATCGAGTGATTGTTGAATGACCTTCGTATCTCATTGATTGTCATTCTCACGTGAGTGTTCCCATTGGGCGATATAAGGCAGAAGTTGCCATCGATGGATGAGTAGCGCCCCCAGGTGTAGGACGTGTGGTAGTGACCACTGAGGCAGTACCCGTTCTGTCCAGGGAGGCGATGAGGACAATCGAAATGCTCTTTTCGGCTTCGGCGTTGGGTTTTGCTGTTAACTGCTATCATGTAGCTAGTCCCCTGAGAGGCCATGGCGGTCTCCTCGTCTTGATCCTTTGGGTAAAGTTTCAGGTCGATCCAGGGCGTGGAAACAACAAGGAGAGCTTTGCGATTAGAGCGTTGATGACTTTGAATAGTCTGAGTTTCCAGTTGGTCAAGAGCAGGTGCCGTGGTTCTCGGCGGAATCATGTACCCCAGCTGGAAAGCAGAGAAGGGATGGTCTAGAGCTTGAAGGTCAGAAGGTGAAAGACAATATGATAGTGCAGTGATGTTGTCAAAGCTTGCGATGATAGAGCCTTTCTGATGAGCTTCACTAAGCGTTGAGGGACGATTGAAGGAGTGAACGTCCTCAACAACTGACGGCAAGTAACGTTAAGCTCGTCGCAGGTGGCGAGGGCTGATGCCTTGGTGCGAAGAATGCCAGTGAGGAAGGGGTATGGTATGAGGCAATCTGATACAGGAAGACAAATACCAGGGCCCTTGAGAATGAAATGGTTGTTGGTCGACCGTGCATGGGATGGAAAGGGTTAGGGGAGGAGAAGGGGAGGAGAAGGGAGGGGGAGGGCAAAGCCAGAGGATGAGGGGATGCTGATCGAGGAGACGGAGTGAATTCATTCGATACGTAGTATCGAGTCAAAAACACGACAGTGGAAAAGTAAGAACTTACTCGAGATGAATGAGAAATTAAATGCCTTGACTATGAAGTCGAACTCGAATTTGGACTCAAGGCTGTGTTCTAGGTTGATGTCGAGCTGTTGATTCGTGATGATCAAAGCTGCTGTAACGACTTGGCCATGAGCTTGAGCGGTGCAGAAGAAAGCAAGTTGAAATCTGGTCGGTTGTCCTTATTATATACCCAGAGGTGAGAGTTTCGCTGCATCGGACAAGCAACCGCTGTGGTATACCTCCGACCTGATGATGGTTTGACTAGCATCACGAATTCACGATAGGGTCAAGTTATGGCTCATGTGAAGCTTTGGCAACCAAGCCATGAGTTAGGTGTGCGGAAAGTAATCTTCTCGACTGCAGCCTTCCTGAACTTGAGCAACTTGTTGACACCAAGTTTTCTTTTGGGCAACTGCCTTTGATATATCAGACATCCCTCTCCTTCTGCACTGCAGGGTCAGCGACTTTCTCTTTCCTTCACATCACGTTGGCCCTCATCTTTCCCCCAGCATCGTTTTTAATCGGGTTCCGTGAGTCCATCTCTCGACGTGCGTCCCCGACTCTTGTCACATTCAGGTGATTTATATCAGAGATCTCTGATACTACCGACTCCGGGTGCGATGCCAGACGCTGCCGACATCATACCTGGTTCATCAGCCATTGTACCTCTCACCCCGGCCGTGTCATTCTCACCCACCCACGTCACATCTCGGCAACTCTCGAGTACTGACGACGCTAAAACAAAGTCCTGAAGAAATCTCCTCAGGTTTTTGGGTGGCTGGGCTCGATGTCTGCGCTCGGATATCAGGTGAGGGTGGCTGGGACCGAAGGCTGGTATTGGGAAGGAAGGCCTTGAACGCAGGAGTTGACATGGTCTTGTCCGCGAGAATTACTCTCATTTTGATACTTCCCGAAGGGACCAGCCACTTGATATTTTGATCCCAGCCTTCAAGACAGTAAGATCGTTTTCAGGATACCTGAGAAAACCAGAATAGATGATAGCATGTTGATGCTTCGAGGGATGTCGTTGCCAGGAACGACGCCAAGGTTTCGACCGTCTGCCACGCTTCGTTCGAACTTACAAAGCTCACTCGAGCCAGCCACCTCTTGACAGGGACAGAGTTCTTTAATTCATTTTCACCAGCTTGAACAGGTTACGGAGAAGCGACACATGCAGAAGTGGTGTCTCGATTCGAGCCCTTGACTGTGGTAATAGAGCGAGACTGGGCTTCGGACCACTTGCCCACAGGCCCTAGCGTAAATCGGCTTACTCCGATGAAGAGAACCTGATGTCTTCAGGATGCTTTGGGGCATGTGCTGAAGTTAATACAGCTGACGGGCGTGTTTGACATGGTGCTTTACGTTTGGGGCCTTTGGGCTGGACGGTGCTCATGAAGAGTCGAAGGACGCATCACGCTTCAACCACAGACCACGCCGCAGACATACGCAACACTGATCCCGGAGATAGAATTTATGAAAACTTGCAATTTCATGCGACTAGAACGATCATTCATGCTCAGCCATGGCTTTGCCCCTGCCGAGCCTCTCACTTACAGCTGGTGGCCGCGGTGCAGAACCCTAACCCGGAAGATCGCCTTTGCAAAATCGGCTCCACCGAAAATCCCAAAATCGACTCAAAGACTCGACCTCACTCCACGATGCAGCTAAACCGCCATCCACTTCACATACTTACATGAAATCTGTACATCAGATAATAGGCCGGCGCGCCTCTCTAGTCTCAATCATCTCCCCGGAAATTGCTTGTGGCTTTCGAACAGTTCATCGGCCCTCACCTTGTGCCAACCCCCCTGACCATCGTAGGCTCGCATCCAGCCTCACTTCGACTATGGCCAGTCAACCAAAATACGAATCATGGACAAAGTCCGGCCTGATAGAGAGGATCCAAGCTCTTGAGGCGCAGCTGTACGCCGACCCGACTTCTAGCAAACCTCAAGAACCCATCACGACCCCCTCAACAGACACAAACAACACATCAACACTATCAACTTCCACACCACCGCCTAAACCTAAGCCAAAACGCACAATCGACCCCTCCAAGTACGCCACGCGCCCTATCGCCCTCAAGCTCGCCTACCTCGGCAAGAACTACGGCGGTTTTGAGTTCCAAGCCGCTGGCAACTCCGAGACCATCGAGGAGCACCTCTGGAAGGCCCTCTGCAAGGCGCACCTCATCTTCCCCAAGGACCCCAATGTCGTTGATTGGACATGTTGCGACTACTCAAAGTGTGGGAGGACGGATCGAGGAGTCAGTGCGTTCGGTCAAGTCATCGGGTTGACAGTGAAGAGTAATCGGCCGATGGGAGAGGCGGCGAGGAAGAGGGTCAAGTTGGACGGGGAGGAGGTGAGAGAGGATGAGGGTGAGGGTGAGAAGATGGAGATTGATTCAGGTTGGGATCATGTCAGAGACGAGCTCGCCTACGCGCGCATGCTCAACCGTCTGCTACCGCCAGACATCCGCATACTTGCCTGGTGTCCCCTCCCTCCACCAAACTTCTCAGCACGCTTCTCCTGCCGTGAGCGTCAGTACCGCTACTTCTTCACGCAGCCCGCCTTCGCCCCCGAACAAACCTCCTCAACCCCTGCGAATTCGACTGGAAATGCTGCACCTGTCGGCTGGCTCGACATCGACGCCATGAGGGACGCCGCCAAGCGATTCGAAGGCGAGCACGACTTCCGCAACTTCTGCAAGATCGATCCCGCCAAGATGCTCACCAGCTTCAAGCGTGTCATGTACGAGGTCAGCATCGACGAGGTGCCAGACGTGTCCTCTGCTCTACCCTGGTTGCAGTCCCAACCCACCTTCCCATCCTCATCAACAGGATCACCACACCCCAAGGTCTACTCTTTCAACGTCCGGGGATCAGCCTTCCTCTGGCACCAGATCAGACACATGATCGGCGTCCTCTTTCTTGTCGGCCAAGGGCTCGAGAAGCCGGAGATCGTTACGCAAATGCTCGATATCGCTGCTAACCCCCGCAAACCTGCATTTGCCATGGCAGACGAAGTGCCTCTTGTCCTTTGGGACTGCCTCTTCCCCGCCAACGGCGATCGCGACAACCCCGACGGCGGTGCCTTGGACTGGGTGCTTGCAGAGGAGACGTGCTCACTGCGATACAGCGAGCTCATCGACTCCGTCTGGGGCAACTGGCGCGAGAAGAAGATGGACGAGATCCTGGCGAACCGTCTTCTGCAGGAGATTGCAACGCAGCAGCTTAGCAGGACAGACAGCGAGATTGCAAAGGCGGCAGCGGAGGCCATGGCAAAGAAAGGGAAGAAGGGCAAAGATAGGCCGAGCCACAGAGCGTTTGTAGGGGGGAACGGGGCGAGGCCAGGAGGTCCGTACGTGCCTATGATGAGGAGGCAGATGCTGGAGGAGCCAGAGGTGCAGGTTGAGAAGTTTGCGAGGAAGAAGGGATACGAGAGCGCGGACGATATGAGGAGGCAGAAGGGATATCTCAATGGTCAAGATGGGGATGAGTAGTGCAAATCCCATAGAACCTCGAATGAAGAAAGCGATGTCTCTAGTCGCCATACTTTTCCGGCATATATACATCTATAAGTGGTTTTTCGTCATCTTGTCTGACAAGAGCTCAGATTCTCTTCAGCTTCCCTTCTCCTCTCCCGCCCCAGTCCTCTCGTACAAACATCCCCTCACGCCCCTCCATACCTCCTCCACGATCTTCCTTCCCGGTAGGAGTCCTGGGAACACCACCACCACATCTTCCTCCCCTTCCACGACCACCACGAGGTAGTACCTCACCTCGAACCCTCTAAACGCTTCGTTCACAAGCACGTCCTGAATCTTCTCCGTCGGTATGAACCTCGTAGCGGCCGCGCGCAGATATGACCCTGATGACTCAGTCGTCTGCACACCCAGCCCACGCATGACGAGGAGACTCTCCGATCGGAAGAGACATAGCGAGAGGATGTAGAGCGCGACGAGAGATAGTGGGAGAACTACTGTGAAGGGCGGCAAGGGGCTTGTAGCCTTCGAGAGCATGTGTGTCCCGAGAGGCGAGGCGTCGAGAGGGGCGAATACGGCGGGGAGGAGGACATGTGTATGTATCTGCGGTGGGAGAGAGGTGATGGCGGAGGCGCGGAGGAGGAGGAGGATGAGGATGGCGAGGAGGACGCGGAGGATGATGAGGAGTGCGTTGAGCAGACGGAGGGGGAAGGTCGGTGGCGGGGAGGTCGTCACGGTAAAGTCGACTGTTGTGGGCGAGGGGCGCCGGATGCGCAGGTAAGGTGTCGTGCTGAGCATGGCTCGCTGTTCGTGCCGGTTCGTTACTTGAACCTGTCGATGAGGATACGTCGCGGGTGGTTGATGGTAAGGGAGAGGCAGAAGCTCCAGAGCTGGTAGACCTGTTGGCCTCGACTATGCTGAAGGAAGTGCCATTGATTCAACGAGTACTCTTGTGGCCTGGAGGGACAGCAACAGAGCGTTGGCGTACGGGGCGTGGTGCTCCTGCGTGCGATTGTGTTGCAGGATAGAGGTTTAAGGGTTCAAGTGGACGCGGTGCTGGGGATAGCTTCACGCGCCTGTTGGTGGGGTGTTAAACACCAGCCCATCTCTACAAAACCCCTTTCCCACAGCTCCCACGACGACTGTGCTTCCGTTAGGACCACATCCCGGATCCCTAACTTCTCAATGCCTCATACAGGCAAAGAATAATCAAGCCAAAATAGCAAAAATAAAAAAAGAAGAATAGACGAGTCGAACTCCTCCATCCCAGGCAACCAAACCCACGTTACCCCCCGCTGGTCGTAATCCAGCCCGCCACGCGACGGGGGAGAGATCTCTGCAGAGTGAAACCTCCCTCAAGGGTGCTCTCCAACGGCTTAGGGCCGCCACAAACATCGCTGGTTACCCAAGCGAGTGGGCGAGCCACCGCAGCGTTCGGGCTGGGCGCCGGCGGGGGGGATCTGAATGGGAATGGGTTTTGGTAGACAAGGGAATCCTGAGGGTCTTCCCAGTTGGGCCACTACAGCCAGAAGAAAAGTGGCAATATTTTGTACTATAGACCCCTCGTCCCAGCTGAGTCGGCAGTCCGACCGAAACTTTGAAACCCATACCTGCCCAAGTCTGGCTTCACGTTCCATGACTGTCTATTATGCACACAAACGGCGGACACAATAAATCTCAATCATTGCTTCATTCATCCCCATATCATCCCCGCAAAGAGCTAAGATACTACTTGCCGCGAGGCAGCGTTGTAAAGCTTTCCCGCTTTTCCCAAGTATCCTTCAACAAATGTCTTCGTCTCCCTCCTCCCTTCATCAGGCCACCGGGCCTCTCTCGTCATCAGTCGTGAAGTGAAGAAACAGAACGCAAGACGATGAGATCGAAACAGTGTCGCTTTGGCTCTGAACACACCAAAGCAACCAAAATCAAAGGTATATAGGTCGCCGTATGTTCGACAATGAGGGTACAGAAGATGAGAAGCTAGAAACCCCAGACGGACTCACGCACGCATGCGTGGGCACATGTAAACATAAAAAGGTACACACCTAATCAGATGGTCCAATATGTAATCGAGACTCCGAATACCATTTTCAGAATGTCAAGGCTAACTTCGCCAAACCAAGCTCAATGAAAGTCATGAAGGTGTAAATAAGTCGTTTCGATGCCATCAAAACATCTCGCTCTTGTGCAGACCGGTTGACATGTGCTTGTTCAGAGTGGAGTCGATTCCAATAGGTGTCCTCAGTGCGTCTTGGTCATACATCACCGGTGGCGGAGATCGAATGGTTGGTTGTAACTGCGTGGTCGGCACACTCTCATACGGCGATTCTTTACCAGCGTTGCGCGCTGGCTCTTTGCGGCCGCGGCTACCCGATCGCAGCCTATCTTTCGCCTTGGCAAATGTGCTTGCGATGCCATTTCCGTCGCCAATACTACGCCCACGGTTGTGAGGAGGAGCGGGCGGCGACAGCACTGGCACCATGTTGTCGTTCGGGGCTGCAACTGCCACTGGCGCAATTCCCTCCTCTTCATCCATTACAATCTCAATCATACCCGAGCTGAGCGCTGAGTTGAGTTGTGAGCGTTGAGCATTGGGCAGCGGGGCTGGCGGGGGAGGCGGAGGTGCAGCCAGATGTTGCAGCTCTTTCAACATGGGAGGAGCAGGAGGTGGTGGTGGGGGCATCCTCTCGTCATTTGTCTTCTCAGCGATGGTCTTAGTGTCTCCTGCGCTCGCCTTCCGTCCCGTTCGCACCTGTCTCGAGTCCTCGGGGATGGGGGCAGACATGCTGCGAGGCGGCGGTCTCACGGGTGGCTGATAAACAGTTGATGGAAGCAACGTCAGCATTTCAGGCTCGCCTTGCGCCTGCGTTGCCGTCTCGGCAGCATGTTCGTGTGGCGTTGGTGGGAGCTTGATATACTGTGCCGGGATGCTTGGCACTTCTGGCATAGCCTGGCTGATCCTGCCGTTGGGGTCGCCTTCGATGATGAGCCTCATGGCCTTAGGTGTTGCTGGAAGACCTAGCTGAGGCCCACCGCGTGCATACATGCTCCGTGGCGGGGACGTAGTTGCGCTCCTCGGTGGCATGTCGCTGTTCTTGTCGGGATTTGAAGTCTCCACGCCTACGTCCAAAGGTGTAAGACCTGGCTGGTAAGGAGGTGGGATCGGGGTTGCATGGCCCCGTTGAGCCAGAGATTGCCGACGCTCCTCAAGTTCCCGAGCAGCTTGTTCTTTCTTGCGGAGCCTCTCTTCCTTCATGCGACGAAGGTCACCGGCTTGGTCAGTTGAAGCATGGCGAGAATGTGTGCCCAAGAATGGCGGTAAAACTTCAATGGCTTCGGCAGCATCCTTCTCTCGAGCTTGGGAATGGTCCAGTTTCGACACCATGGGCGAATTCAACCCACGCGTGGCACTGCGACTGTGCTTGTTTCGGAACTCTTCCCGTGCCTCCACTGCCTTCTTGAGATCCTCCTCATCTTCGGAGCCTTCGTAATGAACTGGAGGTGCAGACATTGGGAGCGGGGAGGATGGAGAACGGCGGCGTGAGCTACCTTCCGGCTCTTTGCTACGACCACGAAGGTCCAGGGGTGCCGGCCGCGGATCGGGGCTTTGGCGACGGCTACCTCGACTCGAGGTTCGGCTACCGGCTTTCTTCTTGACGACGCTGGATTTCCTCACGGTCCTTGGCTCGTTGCTGTCATTGAAGAGAGGGTTACTGAGGTTGGCAATGTCCTCGGGGGACATGGGGACAGGCGATGTTGGCGAGCGCTTTGGCTTGTGCCACATACGTGCGGCAGGCCTCCCACGGTCCTGTGAGGCTTCCCGAGACTTTGCACCTCGCCGCTCTTGACTCGCCTGGCGTCCTCCAATCGGATCGTGAGCTCTCTCGCGACTGCTCTGCCCCTTGCGACTGGACTTCGCTGCATCAAGACTATGGATGTAGTCATCACCAGGTCGTCCGCGGCCCCGCAAGCTACGACCAGCACTCGAAGTTGTCACGGAGCTAGAAACGGATCCGGCACCACGACGTCGCGATGGCCAGTGGAATCGAGTGGACGACGATACAGACTGCTCAGGGGAAATGATCTCAGTATCGTCCTCTTGTCGCAGCTCCAGGTGAAGACCCTGAGGCATTCGGTCGCGCGATCCGTTGCGCCGCGCAAAGTCACCCTTCTCCATCATCGCCATGACGTGCTTGTCAGGTGAGGGTAGAACACCACCCTGGTTTGCCGCACGAACCACGATAGGCTGGCTCGTGTCCCGCATCATCATAGGACTTGCTGTAGCCGCCCGCTGCAATGAGAGGCCTTCGGTCAAATTGTCTTGGCCAGATGAGGCGCGACGCCCGTGACCGCGGCGATGTTCTGAACGCTGAGTTGAGCCGCTCTTGAGTGCCTCCCGATTCAGGTCTGACGGGATCTCGCCGATAGAGGGCAACCGACCTCGAGGGCCGGCGGCCGTAGCAGAGGTTGGAGTGTTGAAACGACTGTTGTTCGAAGGGCGCAAGAACGCAGTGGCAGCTTCGAAACCTCCCGGAGACACCGCTGACTCTGCAATCGGTGTCACCCCAGCCGCCAGAGGGGTTTGACCTCCGTCGGCTTGTGAGTAAAACTTGGACTTCTTGGTTTGGTCGCCGAACGAGGTGATGAGCTTGAGTGCAGAAGATTTCGCAATACTGCGCTGGGGTCCTCGCTGGACGCCTGGCGGTGACAGAGGCGGGCTCAGAATTTCTGGAATGCTGGCGTTGAGGTTCTTGAAATTGAGTTGTTGCGCTGATGGTGATGTCCACGGTTCAGTCGACTCTTTGTCTGTACACGCGAAACATCGGATGGCAAGTTGCTGGCGATTGTGTTGAATGGCCCATTCACCCCATTTGCGAACGATAGCAGCCTGACGCTCCCAAACGCTTGGGAACTCAAGGCAGACCAGGATCAGGGCCTCCATGTATCGCTTATGAGCCATGTAGGCCTCGATAGCATCGTTGAAATCGCCCATACCCAGCATGATGGTGACAGCAGCATGAATATCGCCTGACTCAAGTAACCGCGATACATACGTGCGGCCGAGTTTGTGCTGCGATGCTTGACCACCAATACCGCTCAGAGCGAGAAGCATCCAATCAGAAGATGACATGTTCTTCGAATCAGCAACCATGGCGTCGGCGTCAATATCGCCGAGCCACTTGGCCAACAAGATTCTCGTTGTCGATCCGATAGGGTGGCGACTCATCTCATCGCGAATGAGATCATCTACCTCTTTGTGCCAGCCGAAAATGGTACTCAGCATCTGGCGGCGCAGATCGTCGTTTGTCAGACGAGAGAAGTCACTGGTGGCAGGATGCTTATAGGGGATGTCCGTCAGGCGAGCTCGCGTATACATGAAAAGGTCGTGAACCTTGTTGTCATCAGGACTTCTGGGTATTTCATTCCTCAGTCGAGATGGTCTTTGACGGGAACGAGTCGACGACTGCGATGCATAACTCGTGGATGGCATAGTGTATCCCATGGACATGGTCTCCAGATCCTTGCGACCGACGGTGGACGTTCTGATGGACGACCCCGCGGAAATATAGGTATGATCCGACATGCCTCTGGATATAGCTGAGTTGGGATGGCGACGCGGTGTGCCTGAGCCGGCCGAGGAACGAGAAAGTGATGACAGGCCACTGCGGCTTGATGCGGGACTGTCGATGATTTCATTCGAGGCATCCGTTCCCGAGCTCGGTTCTCGTGCATCTTGGTGTCGAGTGATGCGCTGAAATGGTGACAGATGATCCTCGTCGCTCTCGGAGATAGTCTCACCCACAGGAATCGAGCTAAGCTCTGATTCGGAAGCCGATGTGTTGATTGTGGTGGCCGAATGGGCTGATTTGACGCCAGGTTCCTCGATCGAATTGGGTGGAGATGGGGGTAAGGGATTCACTGGATGTTGGACATTGGCTACCATGATGGAGGGCGAGTTCAAGTCGAACTGCTGCACCGTTCCGTTGGGTCCAAGGGTGAACAGGGTGGCACCAGGGCCATAGACGGCCAGACCCTTGACATGCTCCAATGTTGGTATAGAGTCACAAGTGACGTGCTTAGTTCTAACATCCCATGAGTGTGTTTGGCTGTGCAGGTGTTAGTCTCGTAGACAATCCGAATTACGCGCGCGCGTATTGGTGGCGAGTTGAGACTTACGAGTCGGTGAACTGGATGATACGACCGTTCTTAGACCAGCCCATCCAGTTTGCACCGGTGGTTAGATCGTCGGCCCTCTTCAGAAGCCTGACAACCTTGGCTGCGTCGTCAGCAGAGGACGATTTCGCCACGCTCCAAACCCTGAGGTCACCATCATGCGCTTGCACTGCCAGCATATCCGATCGCTGTCGCGAAGAAGACGCATGCCATGAAAGTGTGACAACTGGTGACGGCGCACGCGATGGCGTTTGAAGTTGATGAAGAATGGTAAAGCGAGGCTGGAGTGTTGCGATGAGCAGCGAGCCATTTTGATAGCTGATGACCATTAGCATGATGTTTCGAGGGCCAAGGTTAACTTCACTCACCCGATTGCAAATGTACGACAATCAGCCGATGGAGCAAGAGCTGTCACAGCAATCTGATCCAACGTTCTTGTCGAAATGTGCTCTGAAGTGGTGGGTTCGAACATGATAATGTTGCCCTGGGTATTACCTGGGCAATGGTCAGAGAGTTCGATCTGTACCGCTTTTCCAGACCTGAATACTTACCAAAAGCAACGTTCCCGCTTCGCATCCATGCAGCCACTGTAAGATCCTCATACGACGAAAATCTTGAGACTTCGTCGCCGGTCATCAAGTCCCACACAATGGCCGTCTGGCCAGCATCATAGCTCACCACCAATCGCCCAGCTCCTTTGTCGCTCTGGTTATCAACAGCAAGTAGCTGAATCTCCTCGGAATGCTTCGCGAATCTTCTCTCGATGGTGAGTGTGTCATGATGGCAACAGACAATAGCTGCACCTTGCGCGTAGAGAAACATTGATGCTGTTGCGGCACTCGGCTCGAAGTATCTCAGCTGCTTCGGTGTTGGCATGGCGCCGAAAGCAGCTGTGGCCTGCGCCCGCTCCCCGGTAGACGATTCGCCGGCGTTCCGGGCATGAGGCCGAGTTCTGGCTGGGGCAGACATGATCCTTCGACCAGCCTTTGCTCCTAAATGTTTTTGTCAACTGGCGAACCAGCGACCGACCAAGGGCTATGAGTTGACACCAAGAATCGCACAGAGTCTTGTTGATGTCGGTTAAAAGAAGCGGCGAGAGCTTTTGTCGAGCGCTGCGAGTCCGACGAGGCTGACGCAGCTCAGGCCCAAGAACCCCGAGGCCTCAGATCCCCCTCTCGCGGCAGAGATCTGAATACTGTCGGGAAGCAAGAATGGTCTTCAGCCGAAAAGCATTGCTGGCAAAGCAGAGATTCAGCCGGGAAGACAACTTTGATCAACTCCCAAGTAAGATAATTTTCCTCGAAGTTTGTTTCAAAGTGCGCGAGTTCGTCGGGTAGGTGGCACAGCGACTATGCTGGTGAGTTGTCGCGATGGCGGGTGTTGGGTGTAAGTCAGCAGTGGATGTCGTCGTCGGTGCAAGATGCGGCGTTGATGTTCGTCACGGTCAGAATCAAGAAGTGCAGAAAGACCAAGGTATTCGGGATCTGAAAGAGGTATATGCGCTCGACGGAAAGGAGGTTTAGGCGACAAAGGTGTAGGTAGACAAGACGAGGCGGCGAGGCGAAAGTGATGGACAGGCGCTGGTTGTATGTGATTGCCGGGACCAGGTGGATGAAGGTGGGGTGGGTCGGCGCTTGTTGGTGCGGTGCAGCTCGAGTCCCTTGAACCTGGGCGGCCGGGGCGGTTGGGCAGATGCGAACAAGGCGATGAAGGTGATGATCGTGTGCTCAGTGGGAGAATCCAAGGACTGCTGGAGAGAAGTTTACCATCTTCATAAAGGCGGTCGCGGAAGAATGAGCAGTTGGGGAGGGGGAGAATGTGCGTGAAGAGGGAAACGGGAGAGTGAAGCCAGGGAAGGAAGGAAGTAACGACTGGCTGTGAAGAAGGTACCTTGCTCCTTCCCTCATTATGCGCTCGGCCAGTCGTACCTCAGCGATGCAGAGCTTTGAACAGTCGAATGATGCACCGGCTGCAGACACTCTGAGCCCAGGCACTGCAATGATACATACGAGCAGACTAGCCCAGGGTCTTGATATTACACAGGATCGAATGGGGGTGCAGAGCGACTTGAATGGGTAACAGCGGCAGCATCAGGCCCCTCCAGCAATCGCTACACAGTGTGTGATGCGCAGCGATTCGAACAAGCAGACACACAGCACACAGACACACAGACACACAGTGGGACGAGATAATGCCCAATCGACTAAAGCATGGCGTAGTCACAGTGTGGCGCCTGCTCTGGCTTGCGATGGCCTGTCACTGGACAGCTGGGGTCGGGCATATAAAATTAGAGCTTTAGTTGCGGACGGTGACTTGTCACTGTCTTGACTGAGCGGAGCCCTGGCCAAGATCGATGCCTCGTTTTTCCATTGCTCGCTAGGCTTGCTTGGCCCCTCAACTTGCATGGAACCTTCATATTGCCGGATCTCTACCCCAACTCCTAAATCCAGTCGAGAAGGGTCTGACACGGATCACAAACGGGAGGGCCGACTCTTGAAAGTTTGCCGGAATCTTGCTAATCACTCCTAAGAGCGCAGACTCCATATTGCGAGTCCAGGTGTACCGCAAGAGGCGCAGGGGTCAACGTCGTAATGCTGGTAGTAGTGGTGGTGGGTGGTCTGTCGCACGGGTCGATCATGTAAGTGGGTTCGCCACAGCGAACCGCCGTGGGCTCCCACCATGCATTGTGTAGTCAGAGCGCCTGGAATCTGCATCGGTGTCAGTAGACTGGGAAAGTAGCATTTACGGTCTTTGCATCTTAAGGCATGATGACCTGGCAGCCGAAGGATATGCTTGCTTGCTGCGTGCCGTGAGCGCGTGTCCTAGTTCCCAATGTTAAGACTTAGATGTCGATCTTCGACTTGCGACATGTCCAGAAATGAGATGTAGATTCACAACAAGTTTCCGAAGTCGCTGTGGTCAGCCCGCCTCGGGAAAGTCGCACTTCCGATGTGATGGACCCTGAGCATGACCCCTAGGGACTCGTTGCACTTGATTCAGGGTCATGGCCAACGGGTGAAGGGGCTGGGAGGGTTGCTGATGGTGTCGTCTCCTACGGTTAGCCATGTGCGGGCTTCCCCTCGGTGGCGTCCTTCACACATGTTCATGGTGACACGGCAGAGAGGGGATGCTGTGGGCGGACGGTTGACCTAGTTCGTACCTGACAGGCGAGGCATGTTACGACAGTGTGAGAGGCCAGGACCACACCTCATCGGATCTAGAGGAGACATGAGTCGTCATTGTCTGGTTGATTCTGTCGAGTCTGAGTCGAAGAAAAAGTTGGTGATCCAGGGGCGAGGCATTGGCGCTGGGCGCTGGACGATGGACGATGGTTGAGCCAGCGTCCAATACGGATTTGATGGGAGGTTGATGGAATCTGGGCGGGGCATACTTCGAAGCGACAAGCAATGACAGACGACGTGGTAGCGCCGGCCACAGTCAAGAAAAATAATTGGTCGATGTAGCTGCAGGGCTCGTGAGACTCGAGGCCAATCAGAAACGATATCACGCTGATGAACAGGGATCTAATCGCCCTTCTCCAGAATTCACCGGCCACTAGCCAGCGCCACAGTCGACAGAAACAAGCTCGAGTCTAGACGTCGTCGCTTTGGAATTGACGGAAACGAGAGGACAAGCCATTGTTGGGACTCGAGACGTTCCGAGGAATTGTCGCGCGCATTCCTTGCGTTTCCCAGTCTCCTGGCACAGAGAGCCGCCACAGCATTTTGAACGCCAGGTTCTGCTCGACTGTTGAGGAGCGATGGCAGCTGGCTGGGGGATGGTGGGTCCCGCCATCGTCGCTCCTTCCCGTCCACCCGCCCTCCGCCGCCGGCCCTTGTCCTTCCGGGCCTTGCTCTCCCACTGCCCGTCATGCGCGACACCTGGTCGACAGCCGCAGTGGTCGCCAGCTGTTCGAACACCACCTCAGCTGTCGCTGCAAGATGCTGTCAGCGACCGAAACGCTTCCTTCTTGAGCGGAGTCGTGATTACTCGATCGCAGTCTCCGGCCGCTGACAGATTCTGATATCGCTCAAGGACACGGTGTTGCCGCCGTCGCATGCTACTTCTCTACCACTGTGCCACCGCGTTTCTCATTATAGGCAAGCGTGCAGCTCTTCTGTCCGGAAAGGGCTCGTCTGCCGTTGTGAAGCAGGGACCTCACGCATGTCGATCGACTCGCGCGCCTGGAGCTTCTACGCGCTGCAGCCTGATAGACGCTGTGCAACCGCCGAATGCCTTGGGCGTCAAATGCCCTTGTTTTCCACCGCTTCTTGCGTCTATCGTAGACGACCTTCTGCTGCACTTCTGCACTTTTCTTGCGCCAGCAGCGACAGTCCTGAATCAGGACTGGTCTGTCGGTCGCTGGAAGTCTTCGGCTACTGCCCTCTGCAGATCCGGCGGAGAACCATGCAGCCACCCTGACATCTTCGCAAGACGGTGGCCGACTACTGCAGCATCTTGGACAGCCAGCCAGAAACGGCGTGTTTCCCTCTGGTATCTGGTTGGCCATTGCTGGCACTGTGTGTTGGCCCCCAGGATCAACTCAAAGTGGCTGGTCCTAGTGTGGTAATCTCATCATCGCCTGTCTCCGAACCCGCTCAGCCTGCTCCTCGAATTGGATAGCATGTTGGTCCATTGATGACTATCTTGTGCATCTGGTACGAGCCGAGCCTTAGCGATCCCCCGCTAATGCACGCTCACACGTATACTCTCATGCTCAAGCTCACAAGAGGACTATGACCATCTGCTGATTTGACTCAGCCACGGCCTCAACGGCCAACCAAATTGGGGGCTGCCGTTTTTGGAACAGGTTATCGCAATTTCCGAGTGCACGAAACAGAAGATTGACTGCCTATACTCTCTCATGACGATACTTTGAGCATCTGCGTTGGCCCTCACATGACCGCAATCCTCCGGCGGCGTCGTCTCGTGACCGCCGACGGCCGCACTATTCATCCCTGTCAACAGGAGGCTGACAGCTCATTGATCAAAACTCTCGACGCCAGACAATTCTCATGCTGACCGCCAATGTCAATCGGCGGTTGCACACTCTTGATGTTCGACATCTAGTCGAGGAGTCCGTGGGTCGAACGAGGGTATCACTGACGAATGTCTCAGCGCCCGTTCACGAATAGGGATGCAGATCCGGGCCTGTCACCCCAGAGGCGACTTGGAACATGTCTCACGGAACCAAGATAGTAGTACAGGGAAATCTTTCTCATCCGATGGAAGCCGTTACAACGTCGAGAATATCATAATGTCTCTTGACTGAGCATAGTGCCACACAGCAGGTGGCCATGAAGTCGACTGGGTAAAGCGACCGTCCACAGCTATTGTGCCATCGAATCTCGCAACTTCTGATGGAATTGCCCGAGGTTCTATGTGGAAGACCACGCTGATCTTCATCAACCAGTAGTGAGGTGCTGTTAGCCTTGGGATATACCGGAAGGTGACCATTCCCTCAGTATGGCAGCAAACGGCTCTACTCCCAGGATACTGCGACTCCGTCAACGGGTCTTCACGCATTGTCCCGATGACTCGCACACGCGGTGTGGCTCCTCGATGCACTCCCTGTCGTGCCACAGAGCCCAGGATCTCCCTCTCGGCGTATGGTGACACGAAGATCACCGACCTCAGACTCGCATCATGTTATCGCCATCGCACTTTTGATCATGAACTTAACCCACACCGCTTGCATATCCAGAGTTGGTTCTTTTGACTCAACGATTATCGGGGACCCTGGGTATCACGGAGCAGCAGTACGACTGCCCTCTTGTTCCGTAGAGCAATAGAATCTGCTTGTCTAGGCAGATGACGATCTGTCAGTCGTCATTCGAACCAGGTCTTGTCGGTCACCCACGCCTAATGCTGAGTCACTCTCACACCTCGTCTTGTGCCTCAGTGTTCCTTGCACATGATCGTATCGAGCCCTCTGGTCCGTAACTTGATCTCGGCTGTCGCTCTAAGAGATCGGAGTCGTTGCTTGAGTGTTCGTCGTGCAACAACCCTTGATCTCGCTGCCTGCAAAGTGGCGAGCAGGCATGACTGCTGATCGTCGAGCCTCGTTGCGGTCGATTGTGATCACTTTGCTGGTAGCCGGGACAAGAAGGCAGATTGTATCGTCGGTCAGTGTTTGTTTGTGGCGGGAAAACTTGTGATAGCTCTGGTCGTGGACAACCAGCTATCTGAGCTATCACATACGGCAATATAAGCGAACAAGTTGTGCGCGTGGACCTAGCATACATCCGCGGACATCAAGACCGGTCCAAAGATTCACGCATGAACCAGCATACCTCAGGCACATGCAGTCACTAGCTCGCAAGCTGTGCGATGGACGCATGTCTTGCAGCTGATCACAATTACACCGACCAAGCTCCATTGACACCAGGACTCGAAGACTCCGGAATGTCGAGCTTAGAGCTTCCATCACCTTTGGAAAGCCACTATCACATTGAGGTGAAGGGGCCGTCAAGTATCAACACGGAACTAGTGCTTGACCAGTGAGCTCAGTCATTTCCGCTGTTATGCCATGCCACCGCAGAGCGACAGGTAGGATCCTGACGTGCCAATGGGGCAGGAATGGGATTGGGTTGAAAGGGCCAGATACGACGGCATTGATCAACAGGGTCCCCCCTCCATCTCTGTCGAGTTTATGTGAAGAACGATATCGCGGTACTGTGCGATGCTCCAGGGTCCTCCCACTACCAATGTGCCGAGAAGCGGGACTGTGATATAGCATGTGGTTGTTCACAAGCTATCACTTCAGCAGGGATTCCTCGGATCAGGACAACAGGGATGAAAATTCTCGTTTTCTCCATCCTTCCCTCGCATGAACGATGTGATGGATGATGGGAGGTGTGATAGCGACGGGAAAGGTGGGGTGGCGGATGTGCCGTTGCAGGGGTTCGGGGGAGCAAAGCTGGATGTTGTGCCTCTCTACCTTGTCCGGCCCAGGCACCTAGCTATAGCTTTTCATTCTCGATGTAACGGTGATGAGGGGAAAAGACAGGAACCCTTGCGAGCTGGAGGCAGGGGACGGGGAGCTTGCGAAGGGTACTTTATCTGTTTGGCGATGTGATGAGGAGGAATTGGAGGTTCTGGTTGGGTTTAGACGATTGGAGGTGGCGAAAGAACGGGGAGAGCTGGTGTGCGGAGCTGGAGTTTGGGGAATCACATGTTTCCTATCCTCAATTGCAACGAAGGCCAGGTTTGCTCGAAATGGCTCGGGACGTGGGAGCGGAGGACTCGTGGTGGTCGAAATTCAGATTTCAAGCGAACGGTAGACTGCCAGGTCAATCCCGTCAGGAGGATTAACAGCTGTCGGAGACATGCAGATTGGGTTGGCATGGACCAACGGGAGGCTGCCCGCTCGGGGAAGACGGACAACTGTCGAGTAAAGCCCTCGGATGCAACAGGGGAGCGATCCCCGAGGGTCGATGGACAGCTTGGCGACGGGAAGGCTGAGGAGAGTTGGAGTCTGGTGTGGGTTAATTGATTTCAACACTGTATGATTGAAGTGTAGGGTATGTCATGAAGCAGAACTCGGCATGCATAGGCGTCGCGTCTTCCATCACACTAACCTATAGCGCTCGAGCGAACACCAAAGATCGATATTTCATACCAACAATCACAGGAGATTACGTGAATCGGGATGTTGATGACAAGATGATGAGAAAAGGAACACAATGTCCCGTATTAAATTTCAATGGGCCAAGAGGGTACTATCTAATCCTCCTCTGCGCGAGCCATCCGGCCCTGGCGCTTCCCTTTCGTGTAAATGCTAACAAACGGGGGGTATCCAAAATGTGAAAAGTGCTATGATGATGATAATGGGAAAACAAAGACGCCTGTTGCTTGTATGCTGCCATGATGTGAAGTGCAAGGTATCGGATGTCGGGTAGAAGTGTAGGGTACGTCGGCAGGCGACGATGGATGTGCGCGGAATGAAGCCGAACGCGAGTGACTCGAGTTCTCTTCCGGAGAACCCCAGAGGGCGTGCCGCCAATCCCCACAAGGGTCTTCTCGTGGAGAAGAAAGGGTCTTCAGGCGGTTATTCACCGAGCCCGGCGGTAGAGAGTTGCCCGCCGGACCGAGGGAAAAAAGACTGGAGACTTTTTTTTGGCTTCCCTCGGTCGCGTCCCGACCATGTGGTGCGGGAACAAATCCGAGCGCTTCCCGTCGCAAGAGGAAAAACGGAGTTTGAGTTCCGGTAGCGTCCGCTTGAACGGGTTCGAACAAACTTCGAATGTTCCACGCGAGTCTGTGTGATGACGGTGAGTGTCAGGCTGCGGTAGGTGTGTGTATGAGTCGTGCAGTGTAGCAGCTGGATTGCAGCTGCTTTGCAGCAGGATAGAAGGGGGTATCGTTTGATGCCTCCAGAAAGTAGAGGGGGTATCGAAAGTCGTGAGAAAGTCGTCAAGTCGCTTGCAATGTAATGTGAAAATGCAGTGAAGAAACAAGAGAGTTAAAAAGCGTCATCTACTCCTTCGACTCAATGATGGAGGTGAGCTTGCTCTTGGGGCTCTTCTTGGGACTTGATCGCCTCTGCTGGTGCTGGTTCTGGTTGCTGTTGTTGCCGCCGTGGTGCGCGAGCTGAGCTTTGCGCATCATGGCCTGCTGCATCCTCCGCCTCTCCTTCTCCTTCTCGAGAACGGCTTGCCTCACAAACTGCTCCCTCTGGACGCGTTCCCTCTCTCTCGCCATGTCCATCTCGCGCTCGAGCTCGAGGCTGGAGCGCGCGGAGGAAGTGGTGGAAGGGGTCTCGTCAAAGGGGTCTGAGGAGGAGTTGAGGGGCGTGCAGAAGAAGAGGTCGTCGTCGGAGAGGAAAGATGTTGGGCGGGAGGAGGAGGAGGAGGAGCTGGAGTCGGATTCACCCAGGGAAGCGCGGCGAGGCCAGGAAGGAAAGGCGCAGGTTGCGTCGTGGGCGCGGAGGTTGGAGGGTGTGATGTCCATGGGGATGAAGGAGGCGCTCCCTGACATGGAGCTGTATGATCCGTATGAGCCGTACATGGCTGTAGTGTTTACCGTCCAAGGGACTGTGCGTGTTGTGATTGTATGAGTGACGAGCACTTTGAGGTGTATGAGTGGTGAGAGTGAAATCTCAGGGTCCTTGCTTAGACTGATCGTGGGGAAAGGTCGTCTTGGAAAAAGAAGTGGGCAGAATGGGGACCCTTCTCTTTATAACAACCCAGAACTTCGGGATGCCGAGAAGTAAGAAGAAAAAAAGCTATCGTGGGCCGGAAGTGGGCTTGTGAGTCCCGAGGCTAATTAATGAGGCCGGGATTGCGGACGTGAGGATGCGTGGTTGACAGGATGTGGAGCCTGGGCCTTTTTCCTTCGTCGTGGTCTTCTAGCGTCGGGCAAGGGTCCGAGCGGTCGGAAGGGAAATTGGGGGAGACGATGATTTCGGAGGTTCGCCGTGTGGGAATGTGAGGCGACACCGCGAAAGCGAAGTAGGGACTAGGGAGTAGGACGGCGGGTAGTGGACTCTCGAGTCGCTTTGGTCGCGAAGAGATCCCGGAAGCGAGTCAAGCGTGGTCTGGGATGCTGAGTCGGGTATGGGTACGGGTATGGGTTGTAGTCTTGTCTTTTGTTTCTCTCTCGGTTGGTTGTCAAGGTCGAAAGAGTGAGTCGAGAGACAGTCGAGATGGTTGACGTTCAGATGCTATGAAGGAAGCAGAGCGTCATGGGATGCCGGGGTGGGCATCACGTCCAAGAAATAGGAATAGGAATCCCAAGACGACGCGGCAAAGAGAGGAAAGAAGCCAAGGCAGCATCCGCGTGGGTGTCTCTTTCTCTGTCGGATTCTGGGGGGGGCGTCTGACACACTCACGCACTCACACTCACATTCACATCCGCACACCCCCCCTTTCGCATTGACAGCCCGAGTCACTTTCAGGCGACAGAATGAATCATCCCTTGACATCGTCGCCTGAACACTCATCAAGGGGGCGTGCATCTAGACACCGCCTTTTCGGAATCCCACGTATTTTGTATGGACACACTCAAGTCCAGCTCACTCAGTTACAGCTACCGCAGAGATCCCCCCACGCATCGCATAAGGTACCTTAGACGCAGCCAAATGGCGGTGATGGCCCAAGATCTCCCATTTCCAGTTTCTATTCGTACCCAGTGCTCGACGCCTCACCGTGCCTTGTGTTCCTATCATCTGCTTGCCTCCGCGCTGGTCTCTTTCGCTTTCGGTCACCGCTACGGGTGATGTGACAGACATAATGTGACAGGGCCTCCTTTTGTTGGCTTGTCTCATCTCGTCGCATCTCTTTCATCCCCCTATGTGAAATACCACTACGACCGTATCCTTTGTTTGGTCGCGTTGCTTATTGTACCATCGGCTCGTCGCGCAAGGGCGAGTCATAGCGACCGTAAGGGGTGCGTGCCCCCAACTCGACGCCTGGTGGTGCACCTCTACAAGTGACGGTATGGGAGGACAATACGCCATAGCTACGCAGTGAATGGACAAGTGCTCAGACCGCCATCAAGCCCCCAAGACCAAATTATCGTCAAAGCAAGCGTGAATGCCACACAAAGAGAGAGGCCTGTGCCCCCCAGCGCCGTTTGAAGCCCGGCGGGCCGGTCGGCTACGGGGCGCGGGGAGGGCGGATAGCTCGCCCATCCTTGTCCTGGTCCTTGTCAACTCTGTCTTCTCTGTCTCGGTCTCATTTACTTTCACCGCCTAGAAAGATCATGAAGAAATGAGAATGAGATGCCCCGGATCCTTCTCCGGCTCCCCTTCCCTGTCCTTGTTCCTTGTCGCGACTGTCCGGGAGCCAGGAAGGCCGCTCTTCATCCCAGCCATCATCTCTCTCTCTCTCTCTCTGCCTCGCTATGTACCAAGTCCCCCGGACTGTCTCACCCGACGAGCTTCACCAAATCCCGCCTCTCTGGTCCGTGGCGATCCTGAATGGAATCAATAAGCGAAAAAAGGGGGTGACTTGTGCCCCGTCCGTTCTCCGACTCTCTGGCTCATTCTCCCATTTTCATTCACTCATTCGGTCATCCGTTCTCGTCGTATCACCCAACCGTATCTCCCCCCAGCTTAGACCCGGGAAATGTCACCTCGTTTCTCACCCCCAAAAAAGCAACAACCTCTCGCCGTCGGCTTCAGGCAAGCTTTTGGGGGCGGCGAGGGGCGTGTGGGTATCATCCGCTCCTGATCCTCCTCTCGAGGATGGGCGGCCCAGCATCACCGACCACCATAGCCCACGTTGTTCCCAGTTTGCTCTTTTGTGAATTCTTGTCATTTTCGTCCGTCCCCCACGGCACGAGAGGCGGTCAGGCCTTGTGTGAATTTCCATTTGCTCTCGTCTTATTTCGTGTCTTTCGATTGTCTAATTGTCTCGCGGGTCGCTACATGTTGCCCTCCATTGCGGTCGGTGGCTTTTCTTGGTGGCTTGAGTCCTTCACCTCGTAATGATACCGCCTAGCTTTAGTTACTCGTGATTATTGTTTGTCGGTAGACAACGGGGTGTCTTCGCGTGGATGAGACGTGGCATTTCGCCTTTACTGCTTTGCCCCCCGTTCGGTCCGTGTACAACAACGCGCGCAGCACGCCTGAACCCGTCGCCCCCGACGATATTCCGTGTATCAATGATGCTTTCTTCTATTTTCTGACTCACATGCTTCCTCCGTAGCCGATGGTGTCGTCGTACTCGGGGTCTCCCCCGATCTTTCTCCACGCGTATGTCCTCCCCCAAGGTTTCCAGTTGATGTCGCAGAGTGCCGCAAACGATTCTCAGCCTGCGCCACCCTCGCCTGCGCTCTGATGACATACCTCTGATTACGAGAGGCATGAGCCAGGGAAAGGGTTCCGGGACATGGAGAATGGGGGAACGACAAGCGATGGAGGGATGGATCAGGATGACGGTTACACTGTTGCGACCCCAAGTTTAGGTCAGCTTCCATCATGGCCGACCGAGGACAACTAAATGGTTGGATATTCCGCTGCTTACGTCGCCTGTGATTCCTGCGAATCCCGAGGAGTATCTTGACATCAGGCTCGGTGGTGACTCAACGACTGGCCACGGGTCGTCGGCCTGCTCGGACTTGTTCGGTTTCATCCAAACACCAACTAACCAACCAACCAACCCCCAACTCCTGATTACAGAAACAATAAACTTGCTTCACGGCACGGACGGATGCTTTTTGTCTTTTTTCTCACTGCAGCTTCGTATACGCCGCCCGCCGAACGACGTCAGAGACCTTTGTCCTTCCCTCCCAAGAGAATCCCTCGGGAAATCCTGCGCCGGGAACTCCTCAGATTAAACCCCCATCCCGTCCCATCCCGAAGCTTGATTCTGAAACGGAAGCACATCCAGAACTCTCCGGGGAGTAGTGTAAGTGTGTGCTGTAAGCCCGTAGCAAGCTGTGGTGTGTTGCTTCTACTCCCACACACCGCCTCTCTCAGGTCTCCCCCGTCGTGGCCGTCGGCGGTCCCCCGCGCGGAGAGGGGAGAAGAGGCACTTTTAGGCGCTGCTAGATGCAGACTTAGGCACTCGCTTCAAAGATAGAAGGGCGAGAGACCGACACATGCCTGAAGAGGAAAGTAGACGAAGCTGTAAATGCGGCGAAGACTGCCGACACGCCCCCTGCTTCTCTGAGTCAGGCAGGTGTTTGACTGATTGTCTAATAACTCGTGTCAAGACACTCACGAAGGATGAGATTGACTTGCACATGTCTTCGGTGCTAGATGGACAGCTTCGGTATCTCTCCTCACATGTCCCTCGGGGATGCCTCATACTGCGTACTCAGCAACGGGAAATTGCCATCGCATGTCTCCCATCACCGAGATGTCGCCTCTGTACGTTGTGTCATTTTGTCTTAGCCTTTCCCCGCGGATGGCGTCCCGCGCACACCCTCTTCCGTTTTGTCGTCGTGCTAGTAGTCAAATAGTCGGTATCGCGGTCCACGGGCTCAGCTCTTGTGTTTTACTTCTCGTCACCGCCGCCCAGCCGTGCGACCTGTCGCAAAACCACGGACAAGGGCAGACCAAGCTAGACTATCCGGAGGGACGTCCGGACGGCCAGAAGTGGATGCACGTAGCCGGTCGGTCGGTGAAGGGGAAAATCAGGTTTTGGCGGCCTACTGTTTTCTACCGCCTTTTTGCGTCGAGAGTCGGTGAAAGGATCAGGGAAGGGCCATCGCTTCTCGCGGCTGCGATTTGCGTTGCGCGGCTTTTGCTGGAGAAGCGTTAATTACCCTCAATCAGATTGAGTGATTTGCCCCTCAAGTCAGGAACGAGAGGCTTAGGATCCGAGTCGTGCGCCTGGAAGAATAGCTTCTTCCTCCGAGATCTCGGGTCTGCAATGTCCTGCTTGCTCGATAAGACTCCCGTTCAGTCCGTAGTACCAGCTTCAAGGTCCGTACCCCGGATTCAGCGCATCTCCGGTATTGCTCGATGTAGACGAGGCCAAGATCAGCGGTGTTGCATGTCCGGGTAGAAGCTCGTCCTAGCCGACGCAAGTGCTTTCCGCTCTTGAGATTTTGACCATATGGAAATGGCCATGTTTGCCCGTTGGGGATTCGGACATGCTTGACCGCTGTCTGGATCCCAGCCGCGTGTGGATTCACAACAGATGGAAGAGGCGGGCAGCAAATAGGAAGGATCATCGTGGTCACGGAGGGAGATGCAGCGGTGTCAGTCTGTTGCTGTAGCTCTGGCAGCGGTCGTCGGGGGATCGCCGCCGGTTTACAGTGGATAGGAGACCCGGTCCATCAGCTAAAGCCTAACACTGACAGGTCCCCTGTCCCGCCTGACAGCAGAGTCTTGGGCCCCATCCCAGCGGAAACACGCCCCTGCTCCCCACGACGGCCACTGCCCGAGTCCACTGGCACTGGCATTTACCCAGCGGCTCAATCTGCCTCCAGCGCGCTCAGTGCTCTCCGATTCTAGCGCCAGATTTCCAGCGCTGATCACTCACCCTCGAGGCCTCACAGGCTGGCCGCATCGTGGCCCCTACAGACGGGGAGGCGGGAGGCGGGCCAGAACAACGATGATCAGCGACGCGCACTGCATCCAGGGTCCTTCCCGCGGAATTAACGACTGCCAGTAATGACGATCGTCGCGGTAGCGGCGCCGTCGTCGAGTCTTTGAGATCTCTCCTCTCCCTCGCCTCCGTCTTTTGCTTCTTTGAGCACGCCTCATCTCACATCCGCCGGCGTCCCTTTACTTCTTTGTCGCCTCAGTCCGCTTTTGCTGAAAGGTAGATGTCTCTGAGTCAAAGCAGAGTTGGAGCGGCAAGACAGCCGCAAGCCACATGTGCTGAATGGCGGCGGGAGCGTCTTTTGAGCTTGTTCCCCCGCAGTGGCGAATCTATCGCCCAGATGCCGCGCGGAGAGGAAGACCGCCTAAGTGACTGACCCGAAGTACAGAGGCAAAGACTCAGCCCCGGACGGAACGCAGCCGTGACTCGGAGCAAGGGTGAATTGCACAGGATGCCATTCGGAGAGCTGACCGCAAAAGACATCTCAGCCAACCATGTCGCCCCGTCGCACTTCTGTCATCCCATTTGTTACTTTCACCACAACTTCTCTGAGTGCGACACCGGCGCTCCAGGTTAGGCATGTACTGTAGTTAGCTCACCTAGCTTTGTCCCTGTCGTGGGTTACTGGCTGACCTGATGGCCATGGCACCTTCCAAGTTCCTTGCGCTCCAACCACCGTTGGCGCCCAAAGGTGCCTGGCCCAGGGTAGCTCAGCCTTAACCGATGGGTGTGAAATGTGACACCCGAGGGAGGCATGTGAAGCCTCATCTTCTGGCAATCAAAGTCACGTTGCTTTGATACACCGTGAATGTGCGTGATCAGTTCTTTACCCTTGCTACTGACGAGTGCCCGCCTGTGCTGAGCATGGCTTCGTCGTGGTAGTGCAAAAGCGGCAAAATCTCGATGCTGTTCGTTGAAGCCTGTTTTGAGGCAGGGGAACAGTTCACGGTACCACGCAAAAGAAGAACGGGACTGACAACTGAAGGATAAACACATATAGTGGAGATCCCTTCAGCTTGCGGCTGGTTATCTTAAGACTATCCCGCCGCATATGCTGTTCTGCTTCCCAATCTTCACCTGGCTTCTCCGCATGCTTCTCTCGACATTATCACGATGTCCAGCTCGATGCCCAGCCTCATCACTGTATGGAGCTGCCTTATTGACCCGCGCGATCTCCCACCGCAGGTATCGATGGGATATCAGATCTATAATGGTGAGCTGACTGGGCTGAATCCCGCCAGCTCCATGTGCAGCGGGAAATAGAGATCCAAGTGGGAGAGAGGTCATTCAGGAGGCAAAATAGATTCCAACAGTGCACTGGGCGTAGTCCGTACGGGACGCATAAAGAGGCGCGCGCAGCTTCAGCTTCCGGTGACAGGATCCCTTTGCGCACCACTCACAGCCTCGACTATCGCCCCGTGCACTTTTACTGGAGCTTGGCTTCACACACCTTGCCTCCGTGACACTAGCGGAACAAACCAGTCATGTGAGAGGCCTCATGTCTCGTAGAGGGCGTGTAGAATCATACAAAGAGTGACGAAGAGGTGATAGTGATAGCTGCTCTCCATCTCGGGTGATGCAACGTCACTGGTTTGAGGACGTGACTTGGAGATGTTTGTGGCCTAAGACCTGCGTGTCGCCTCCATCTACCGAGAAACCTGCTTTTTCCCACGTCTTGGGAGCTCTTAGACAGGCGACTCGCTACTAGGCACACGCATCCCACGCTTCTATACACGGCACCTCCCGCGCGTCGCGTCGCGTCATCTGGCAGCCCGACCCTAGCGCAACGGTCATCTGCCTCCCCAGATGTCTTGTCTTGGGCGATAGGTTGTCGGAAGTCCCCCGTACAGTTCAGTAACTTAGCCAGCCGGGCAGTGCCTCATTTGACTTGGACTCAGCCAAAGCCGAAGAAAAGCAACCTGCGTCATTTGCACCCCAAGCTGCTTCCCGCTACCACCTCGCCTCAGACAAAGATGCGCGAACATGTGTGAGGCAAAAGACACGGCTGCTACCCTCCTGACACCTCTCTCCTTGCATCAGTAGTCCCGAGTTCAGAAATCCCATGCTCGAAAACTAGGATTTCCAAGGCAGACCACATGGGATTCTGCTTTAGTTTCCATTCGTATGGATGTCTCTTCCCTCGTCTCATGACACTCTTCATATCTCCCACCCGTGTCTTGGTCAGGCTTCTCTTCGAAAATACACGCCCCTCCTTCTTACTTTGTGATACTGTTGTGGCCTGCTTGACCGAAGGCGAGATAGGCAAAGCTATGCGGTCTTCGGTCGGCCAGAGGAGTAAGGCGGTGATGCCCGCCCGGTCTCGGGCGATGCCACCTCATCACAGGGCTGGGTAGGAGTGATTAGGCAGGTGCCGGCCGTCATCGGACTGAGGGACGTGGGGGTTGGATGACTTCGATGATGAGTGGTGTTGAGCCCAATCTGCCCAAACCACCGTGCAATGGTGCCTACCCTATACATCTGCAAGATCTTGCTCAGAGCCAAATATCGAGCTGGCAGTTTGTCAAACATTATTGCGGGCAAAATCTTGAAGCTCGTAGATATACAATTCACGATAGTATGAAACAATGTCATCGTGTATGCAGATGTCTTTGTCTATCTTCATCCAGTAACCGTCAACAACTGCCGACCTCATCTCTAAACGTAGTCTCATAGACACATGTTCGATCAAGATCAGCAGACATGAAGAATCCATTTTCGCCATGATGCGTCGACGCGAGCAACAGCGCAGTAAATAGAACTCCCAAAACGCCAGTCCAGCTTTGCCTCCTATGCTGCCTGCGCACCGACCCGCTCAGCTGCGTAGCGCCTCCAGCCGGTTCCTCATCTGATCCATCATCTCCTCTGCATCCTCCTCTTCCTCCTCCTGTTCTGGTTCCTGCTTCTTCGGATCCGGCATGGGGGCAGCCGGCAACTTGGGCTGTGCCTCCTGCTCCTCCCTGCCCTTTAGGATCTCTCCCAACACCTTGTCCACCTCGCCCTCAGCACCCTCCAACTCTAGATCCCCATCCTCTGGCAGCACGTCGTCCACCATCTCCTCGATGATTCCGGCTTTCATGAGTTCCATGCTCACCTCCCTCATCGTGGCGTTCAGCTCCGGCAGTCGAATCAGTGAGTTGACCTCCTTCATGATCCCCACGCTCGCGCGGATCGAGCCCTCAATCTTTCGTACGGCAAACGCCTCATTGACCTGCATCTGAACGGAGGCGAGCTGGGCTTTCGACGTTACTAGGCGGGCGGAGGCCCGGCGGGCGCGGACGAGTTCGCGGGCAAAATCGCGAACCTCCTTGTTGGCTTGAGCGCGGCGTGAGGGATCGCGTTGGGCGCGCTTGTCAGCTTGTTGGATGAGGTTCTTCGTCTTGAACTCGACCTGCTTGATGGAAGCGATGTCGCGGTCGAGCTTGCGCATGTTCTGGCGGAGGAGGGCGTTGCATTTCCGGACCTGAGCAGGAGATCAGGGTTAGCCGAGTGGTTGACGACAGCGTCATGCGCACCTCCTTACCTGTGCATTGGGGTCCGGAGGTGCAAAGAAGCCTCGAATGGCCTCCATGATGGGCGATCAGGTTCTGGTATTCGAGCAGTGGTCGCAACTTGCAAGGCGTAGATCCGGGTCGTGAAGCCGAGGCGGGGACACGCGAGGGGTTACGCGATCTTCAGACAAGGTCCGACTTAAGAGCCTCCTTGTAGAGCAGATGATGCGTCGCTGTCTGCTGCTTGCACCGAGAAGCAATGGCAGGCGAATGCAGCCCTCTTAGTGATGGCCTGGGTCGTCTTCTTGGTCGTCGTTGCCAGGCGGCAATCGTGGGGATAAGGATGGTGGAGGTTGGATGTGGACACGGGCGCTGGCAGTGGTGTGTCTGACGTAGCTCCAGGCTTCCAGCCACTGCCCCTCAGCGAGAGGAGGGCATCTACAGTGGCTCCTGTCAGGAACGACACTCAAATCGCAGAGCAAGTCTACACCTGGGACCCTTGACAAAAAACATGAAAGACTAGTAGACATGGTTTTGCTCGCATGTGTTCCTGATCAACCTTCTGCGGGCTGGACCGCCTTCATTGAAGTGCACGGTTATGCTTCTAACACTTCCTACATTGAACTTGAGGCATGGTCGCCCTGTCGATGGCCAGCTCAGTGCGACAAGCACGGAGACGACATTTCCCTTTGACTATCTGGAAGCTCACCAGATGGGGTACTAGTATGCTTCAATATCTTCCACAGAGTCTGAATTGTGGCGGTTGAGCTCCAGTTCCTTCTCCTTAGTAGCACTTACTAGCACTACTACTACTACTGTTGAGCATTACTTTCGGTGACGAACAGTGAGGGGCTGTGGTGGGCGTAGCTCTACTCCAGTTACGTCAAGCGCCTGGGTACAAGTTACTTGGGTAGCAGGGGCAGCTCCTGATAGCGGGCTACTTTGCCAAAGCCTACACCACAGCGTTGAATCATGTAGTGCCCTATCGTTTCCCCCGTCAGCCCTGCTGCCTCGCCCGACCATCTTTCGGTTTCTTGCACCTTCTAAAGCTCCACCACCCGCCCCAAGCTTCACCCACTGCAGGACCCTTCCATTGCCCCTGTGAGATGCCTCCAGCTGCTTCTACTGCCTGTGTGGAGGGGTTCCTTCACGCTGCCTGATCCGTCCTACCACTGGCAAGCAAGCCTTCTGCTCTCTTCTCTCCATCGGCCATCACCACAGCTGCTGCTACTTTTTCTCCCTCCCGCCTTTTCCCATTCACTCACATACACACCACTTTCTTCATCTCTCTATATCCTCCTTTCGCATTGCTTTTCGCAGCTCGGCATAGACTGACTCTCGCAACACCTCATCTCGAACAACCTTCATACCCGTCACCTTTCACACTCTCTTCCCCGCACATCAAGATGGCCGAGACTGCCACTCCCGAGGGTGAGTGATCCCTGCGGCCCAAAGCTTTCCTGGCAAGGCTGCGACATGACACGTTCGATTTTTTGTCAACGCAAAGACTCAATGCTGACTTGTTACAGTCCTGTGGGCTCAGCGCTCCTCCTCCACGGACCCCGCCAAGAACTTCGTCTACCTCACCATTTCCGTCCCTGACGTTCCCGCCTCGGATCTTCAGCTCGACCTCAAGCCCACCTCTCTCTCATTCACAGGCACCTCCGCCACTCTCAAGCGCAAGTACCACGTCGAGCTCGACTTCTACGCTGAGGTCGACCCGGCCGAGTCCAAGACCAACCACACTGCCAAGAACATTGAGTTCAAGCTCCAGAAGAAGGAGCTCGGCGAGGAGTACTGGCCCCGTCTCCTCAAGGAGGCCAAGAAGCTGCACTTCCTCAAGACGGATTTCGACAAGTGGGTTGATGAGGATGAGCAGAACGAGGCTCCCGAGGAGGACTTCTCCCAGTTCGGCGGCATGGGTGAGTGATGACGATATTTGGTAGCATCAGCTCGTTTGGTTACTGACGCAGATTCACAGGCGGTGCAGGAGGCGCAGGAGGCATGCCCGGCATGGGAGGTGACTTCGGCGGCATTGACTTCTCCAAGCTCGGAGGCGGTGAGGGCGGTATGCCCGACCTGAGCGCCCTTGCTGGCGCTGGTGGTATGGGTGGCATGGGTGGCATGCCCGGCGATGACGAGGGCAGCGATGATGGCTCGGACGACGACGACATGCCCGCACTCGAGGGTGACGACAAGGCCCCCGCTGCCGCTGACAAGAAGGCCTAAACCCCTCGTACCACCGAGTTAGATCCCATTTGCCGGCGAATATTATCCAGTCCAGTAGGGGTTGTCTGATGGAGTCAGGTTACGAATTCAAGAAGAGAGAAATATCATGACGAAGAATGAGGTCATTCTCTCCTGTTTCGGCATGTGAGGAGTTTGGAGAGGGTGAGATGCAGGGGAAAAAGATGATGATGATATCGTACAACGTCCTTTTAGGCAACGGCGGCGAAAGGTGGCGCTATAATCTTCGTGTCCTTGAGGATCTTGTGGACAAGACGAGAACGAATTGTTTTGTTATACTGGAACTCTATGACTGGGTCAATCTCATTGATTGTCTCAAAAGTGACTTCAGAACTTCCTTACTGCATGCGCAACCCCTTGATACTTCATAATCCATCTTTTCCGGAGTGGAAGATCACACTACGATCAACGGCATGATCTCGGGCAAACACGTCCCCTTCTCGGTCTCGCCTCAATTCTCTACGATAGATAATCCGTCAGATCTTGGCTGCCGCACCAGCGGCACGCAAGATGTCAACAGGTGTGGCATGCAATGTGACAAGGAGACAATGACCCGACTATGACAATGAAGTGCATGCATTGAAAGGTGACCCTTGACATGAGAGGAGGTAGCGCCCCGATCAGTTTGCTTATCTCGTCTTAGCCTGTATGCTTGTCTCATCATAGCCTATCTGCATGCATGCAGATGCTCGTGCGTCGATGGCAGGCAGGCAGCAATGAAGGACAAGGCAAATCTGGCTGAGATCTGGCCAAAAGTCCAGTCCGATCCAGTCACTAACGTGGCGTCGATCGTACCCGATCACTGAATTGTCATGTAACATGTAGCATGTGATAACGTAGACAAGATGTGACGCGAATGGTGTATCAGTTGTTGAGTATTACAGTAATGTCTCTGAAAAGTCAATCTGCGAGACTGCAAGCACCCCTAAACCAAACAAATAAGACTGAGACGAAAGCATAGAAAAGCAGGGAAAAGCATACGACATATTCCAGTGCGACTTCTTATTCCCCATCTGCTCCACTGTGTCTTTCCTCCTCAAATACCATGAACTGTCACCTTGCGAGCCAAGTCAATGCGGGATGTTGTCTCAGATTACTGCGCTTTCGTTAGTACTGCACTTGCGCGATCTGTTGATGGCTCACATACCATGATCTCGTCCTGCATGGCGGCGTCACCGTTGCCAGCCGCAGCAGGGGCAGCCGCAGCAGGTGCCGAAGCCGCCGCGTTGTCGTTGTTCGCAGTGAAATAGTCACCCATCTCCGCGTCAAGCTCCTCAGCGGTCTTCTTAGCGGGACGAGCATTCTTGCCTCGCTTCTTGTTGCCCGCGGCCTTGGCGGACCCCTTTGCGGCGGCACCTTTGCCCGCAGCAGCCTTACGACCACCGGCCGCGGCCGACTTAGGCTGAGCCTTGGGCTGACTGTTGATCTATCAGCAAATGCCATTTCGGACTCGTCACAAGGAGACTTACGTGGCGCGGTCCGCCAACGACTTGACAGTCGGCATGATCTTGTCGGCCTGAGAGGCGCCGACGACGATTTCGATCTACATCGCGTCAATCGAAGTTCCGACAGACACTCAAAATTCACAAACCTTGATCGGGCGGTTGTCTACCAGGAGACCATTCAACTTCTGGAAAGCCTTGGCGGCGCCATCGGGTTTGCCGAAAGTGACGTTGGCAATTCCGCGACTCTGGGAGTTGGGGCCGTAGACAAGCTCAACGCGCTTGATGTGGCCGACGCTTTGGACAAAGTATTCCTAGGAAGCGTTAGTGTATCGTCGACTTGGTGAGGCGCAGTGCGCCATGAGCGTCGTTCGTTCGAGTCGAATCAATTTCGCGTCAATCCCGGAAAAACACAATCAAGCCAAAGCGAGCAGTGAGGAGTGAGCAGCAAGCGGCCGACGCCGGGACATGGCAGATTCCATCCAAGCCGATGCCACTTCAATTCGCGTTCCTCTTTCGTCAATGTCGTCGGGGTGACCAGCCCCGAACGAGTTGTGGCTTGGATTTCACCCCATGGCCCTGTTCTCGTTCTTTGTTCTGCGACAAGAATAGACGCTTCTACCACGTCGCAACCCGCCAAAGACCCCCAAAAACCCTCGGGAATGTGTTGCTCAATGCTTGCTCGATGCTTGCTCACTCTTTGTGCTCGCTGGCTGACCATCTTACTGCTATTTTCGATGCTGGAATTCCACACAGACATCAGGCTTGTGACGTGATACTCATCTCTCATTGTCTGCGCACTTCATACAAGCTGCTGACCAGGCAAGCTTGCTGAGCGTTCCGCGACGAGAGGCACTCTCAACTTCTACCTCGTTCAAGTCATATTCCAGAGCATGGTGGAGGGAAGGAGAAGGTATCGTGCGTCAGCCCAGACCTTTCGGCCTAGCAGAGAAAAGTCCTCGACTCCAAGTCGGAAGAAACGATCGCGGCGAACGAAAGGTCGAATGAAGACCGAGGGGCAGCGTATGCCTCAACGGCAACGTACCTTGATTTGCGATTCCGTCACGTCTTTGGGCTGCATCGTGTTAGTCATGCATCGTAATAGCTAGGTGAGCCTCTCTACTGACCAGACCGCTGACGATAATCTTGCTGTCACCGGAAGTAGGGGTAGCCTTGGTGGCAGGCGTTGCCTTGCCGCCACCGCGGGCAGGCTTCGTTGTCTTAGCGATGCCGCCAACAGGGGCAGCAGCAGGTCGCGAAGCGCGGGGAGCGTTGCGGCGACGGCCACCAGCGGACTTGCGCGAGGCGCTCTGAATCTCCTCGAGACTCTGGTCGAGCTTGCTGGACATTTTGAAGGATGTGGAGGTCGTTGAGATGTGGTTTTGGTTGATGCCGAGTGCTGGAAAGCGCTCGAAGGATGAAGATAAAGGCTTGTGAACTGGAGTGTGATCACAAGCAGGCTTGATAAAAAAACGTTGATTTAGTGGGAAACGAAGCGGAAGTGGCAGACCGGGGTCGATTGTTGGTCAAGTGGTATGAAGTTGCGGGAGGGTGAAGATCGAGCAGAGATACTCGAGGTCGGAGGCTACCACGCGGGAAACGAGCTCACACAAGGCCGGAGAGATTAAGGCGAGGTGTGGCGATGGAATCAGAAAAGAGAAGCAGCGAAAAGTCGTCGTTTGGTGGACGAGCGACGGTGAAGGCGATTGTTGATGGGATTTGGCGGGTGAACAGGTGTTGAAGGAGGAAGGAGGAGAGAGCGAGAGAGAGGTTTGCGCGCGCACGCGAAGGGGGGGAGGCAGCTCAGAGGCTCAAAGACGCTGACAGGCAAGCACGGGGGTCGCGCCTCGCGCCAACGCCAGAGCTAAAGGCAGCATCAATGCAGGGGAGGGAGGAGGGAGTCATCCTGCGGTGGGGCGCCACATCAGCGACGCGGGCAGCCACACCACCTGCTGCAGGTCCAGACAGACGCCTGCCAATAAGTGCTCCGCCTCACTCTACTGATGGGAAATTCAGCTGCCTCAGGAGGCTGCTGTTACAGCTGATGAGGAGACATCAAACCTGCTCCCCACCCCTCTATCTATCTCTGGCTTTGAAGGAAGAGCCTGACCATAGAAGTCAGTCAAGCGTGGAACTTTCATGGAAATAATGGCATGCGTGTTCAGAATGTGGACAGTGTTGGAGAACCGTTCATTGCAGAGGCAAGATGTCGGTGTTGCTGGCCTGTCTTCTCCGAACGCAAACTTTAGTTTGATGAAAAAGACTCGAATACATTCACGCTGGGAACATCAAGATAGTCAACATAGATCGCACGTTTAACCAGTCGTCCAGGTCGCTTTCTCACTTAATGTACATGTGAACACCATTCGCTGGTGCCACGGAACTCCAGGTCTAATTCGTTTGCAGATGATCGATGCCCATCCTTCATCGCGAATTCAGACTCCAATCCATGTTCAGTGTTCATTTCATTGCGCTCCTGCCATCGCAATGGGGTATCGATACCACCCGCTCGCTCGTAGCAGCTCGAGCAGCCGCGCGCGTTCTCGTCTCCTAGGCGTAGGGTTACAGGCACCCTTCCGCCGTCGTATGTGACCTCTTTGTCGCGATTGTTGACGCCCCGCGTTAGTCTTGCAGCCTCTGCTGATGATTCGCTTCTGCCAGTCGTCGCTGTTATGCCCAGGTCTGCATCACTTCCCAGCCGCCAGCCGGGAAGCCTTCGCCTTCTCTTCGAGTGTCGGAACCTCTCCCTCGTGCACGGCATTGACTTCCAGATAGTGGTAGACGACGATGAGGATCATCGCTGCCACGCCGAGGAAGACGGCGAGCCGGTACAGGTCGTTGTCAGAGATCATGGCGACTTCAATCAGCCTGCGCTGATGTGAATAGTCCGTTAGAATATCTGGGATGAGGTTTGGAAGCTGGAAAAGGACTCACCGACTGTGGCTTTGGCTGTGGAAGTTGAGGTTGGTAAAGCTGCGATGCGACAGTTCGTGGATGAACTGAACAGCTGGAGCTTTCGATGGGCGGCTCCACCACTGCCCCTTCCCCGAAAGGCCAAAGTCCCATGAGCGACGCAGAGGCGGCGACCTTGGCGTAGGCACGTGATCAGTGACTTCATCCGCCCATCAGGCTCTGCCCCACCAATCTTTTGACTGTCGCCCGCCTTGTCACACTCGTTTGTCGAATTATTCCATCAGACGGCCCTATTTGCCATCCTCGATCACTCGACAGCGAGGACGTTTGACGACCGACGAAAGCCGACGGGCGACACTCCCCTCTCTGCGAGGACTCCCAAACCGAAAAGAAAGATTATTGTCACCCCTCGCCCAACATGCCGCCCAAGAAGGACAAGTCCCAAGGGCCGGGCAAGAAGCCCTCCGCAGCCAAGGTCGTTGAGGACAAGACCTTCGGCATGAAGAACAAGAAGGGAGCCTCAGCACAGAAGCAGATTCAACAAATGACGGCCAACCTCAAAAACAGTGGAAGCCAGGAAGAAAAGCGCAAACAGGCTGAGAAGGCTGCACGAGAGCGGGAGAAGAAGGCGGCGGAGGCTGCCAAGGCGGAACTCGACGCTCTGATGAACAAGCCAGCACAGATACAGAAGGTGCCATTCGGTGTCGACCCGAAGACAGTCGTCTGCATATTTTACAAGAAGGGAGACTGCGAAAAAGGCAAGAAGTGCAAATTCTCACACGATCTTTCACTTGACCGGAAAACCGAGAAGAAGGACTTGTACACCGATGTACGGAAGGAGGAGGAAGAGAAGAAGAAGGCAGAGACGTCTGCAGACTGGGACGAGGAGAAGCTCAAGTCTGTCGTCTTGTCGAAGAAGGGAAACCAGAAGACAACTACGGACAAGGTCTGCAAGTTCTTCATCTCGGCCATCGAAGATGGCAAGTACGGATGGTTCTGGACATGTCCGAATGGCGGAGACAAATGCATGTATAAGCATGCTCTTCCTCCAGGGTTCGTGATTCTTGATGGTATCGTAACTTATGATTTCGCTAATAATCATGCAGCTTCATTCTCAAGACCAAGGAGCAAAGAGCAGCAGAGAAGGCTCTGCTGGACAAGTCACCTCTCAAGACTTTGACCCTAGAGGACTTCCTGGAGTCGGAGCGCCATAAGCTTACCGGCACACTGACGCCTGTTACACCTGAGTCTTTCGCTAAGTGGAAGAAGGACCGCATGGACAAGAAGGCGGCCGAGCAACAAGCCATGAAGGCCAAGGAGAACACCGGTCGCGCTATGTTCGAGAGCGGCAAGTGGAGGGATGAGGACGAATCATCAGATGACGATGACGATGACACGTGGAATCTAGAGAAGCTGCGTCAGGAGACTGAAGCTATCAGGAGTCGGAAGGAGGAGGAGAGGCTCATGGCCTCATACGCCACACCCAATGGGGACTCGACGCCGGCCACAACAGGGACAGAAACACCACAGGTCACCGCTTGAGACACTGAACGATGTCGATCAGACTGTAAAGCCGTCCTACCAAGGACAAAACCAAGGGGAAGAGCAGAGGCAATTCCGAGCACTGCTGGGTTGCGAGATGAAGCGAAAACGCAATCTCGCTCCGGCGGTCTACGGCGATATAGTCGTGCTGTTTGGACCAGAGTCCAACCACACGGCCGCGACGTTGTAGCTTAGGGACCTCACGTCTTTTGGTGATGAATGACATGGGCTTCCTACAGAACTCGTCCGTGATGCTGAGAGAGGAGTCGTGAACGGTCGGTGCTCGTAAGGCTGGTGCATGCGTCTGACTCGTCGGCTATTGGCCTAACAAACTCTACGTGCAGCTACGTGAATCAAGGTGGCATGCATGTTGCCAATGGTCCAGGATTATCGGTTGCGGCCTGACTGCACCTGACTGAGCAATGTCGGTTCCAGACCTCATCCTTATGTAGCGTTGCGTCTCTTCGATAACGGGCCAGCTGCAGATCAGCATGGTATGAGGACTTTTGGATGAAGATCAACCAAGGATTGCTCCGAGTATTTGAGTGAACATTGGGCGTCATATCCGCTTATCTCGAGCGTACCGTCATGCCGATGGACGGATTGGGGAGACGATGGATGGCTCGACCCCGCAATGGCCGCCAGTGTGGGTGCAGTGGAATGGGGAAGCTCTGGTGCACTTGGAGAGGTTTCAGAGGGCGTCGCAGTGGTGATGGACTCCTCTTTCACGTGTGGCTTGACGCTGTGGCTCACCTACAGCAGATAGTCCTCCGTAGACATGTGCCTTACCTCAACTCGACCTTCTTAGCTTGCATTCCCCCTCAACCCGTGACGGCTTCATTCTCCTGTCATTCCTCACCCTTCTCTCACTCATTCAATTGCCGCTCCGTTCTCACCTCCCTGGGATCCATCTAGTCGTGCAATTGTTCCCCTGCCGCTCCAAATCCACTCTCCTTATCCGATTGAACCCCGCCGATTCTCTCTCTGCCTCTCCAGTCTGCCGTGACATTGCCGAAGCGGAGCGGCCTCCACCCCGCTGGGTCGCTCTTCACGTCGTCGTCAGAAGAACCACAACCTCATCTCGACTCCCCTCCGTCGCGAGCCAATCCATTACAGGGGGTTCTTGATGGATCAGCGGCTTCTGACGACTGGCCGTGTTGTAGCGCTGCGAGTCATCCATCCCGCCATTTGAGCTCTTCTTATCAAACAATCGCCTCACCAAACCGGGCAAGGAGGACTGGGAGCCTCCGAACAACAGCTTTCCCTGGCTGACACGCCACCAGAGAATGACAACAGGGGCCAAGGTACTTGGTCAACAAGATGTACCCGGTCGATCTTCGCCGCCGTCGCCAGCCATCATGCCTCCCAACACAAGAGGCAGACGGGACGACATGCCCGGCACCAGCATTCGCGATCGGCCCAATGCCTTCGTCAAGCGGTACCGCACAGAGATTGCCGCCAGCACGTCCAGCGTCTTCTCGACGCTCACGGCGTTCCCCCTCGACAGCGTCAAAACGCGCATGCAGACATATCACTACCGTGGCTTCCTCGACTGCGTGAAGCACACCTATCAAACTGAGAAGCTGGGTGGTTTCTTTCGGGGTGCGTCGAGCCTCTCCTCAGAGCCTCTCATGTTCTCCCTATTTCAGAGCTAACATTATTTCTCCAGGCGTGACTGCCCCGATGGCAAGCATCACTCTCGTCCGAACCGTATCATTCTCTATCTACCAACGAGCGAAATACAGCTATGCGAGCTGGGTCAAACGAAATACCGGCGTTGACATCATCGCCCACGTCAATCGCCCGGGGACATACCCGACCCTGTACTCTGTGGCGTGCTTCGGTGCTGCTGGCGCGACTGCCGGCTCGGTCATCACCTTCCTGGCCTGTCCTTTCGAGCTCACCAAGCTGAGCGCTCAGGTCTCGGTACTGCTCGCTGAGCGTGCAGGGTGCAAGAGAAGCCATGCTGTTGCGCAGAGCTACCAGGGCAAGGGCACGTTGCGGACAATGGCGACAATCATAAAGCACAGGGGCCTCCTAGGTCTTTATACCGGCTTCCGATTACATCTACGTGTGTTCACATGCCAAATTCGAGCTCAGACCACTGGCTAACAATCCATACAGTACGTGACACCTTGGGGACTGGAATCTACTTCATGGTGTACGAGAGCGGCAAGCAATTGGGCACAACCTATGCAGGAGATCAGCCCAACAGCAATAGGTTCGCCGTCGTTGCGGCAGGTGGCCTCTGTGGCCTGGTCTCATGGGCTATGATATGTAAGTAACCATCCCTCTCCTGTTACTTCCCTTTCCCGCCCCGGGTCGCGTTGCTGACTCGGAAACCTGTCCAGACCCAATCGACTCCGCCAAAAGCATATACCAACGCAACTCTCTCCTGCACTCGAAAGGAGAGAAAGTCGACTCACCCCGTATCCAGTTCTTTCGCAAACATATGTACAGAGGCCTGGGCGTGTCAATGAGCCGCTCATGTGTTGTCAACGCCATCTTCTTCTCCTCCTTTGAGTTCATCAAGAAGCGGATCAAGACGCTCGATGACGATGTGGTGGACGGAGAGAGGAGGCTATGATTTTTGGAGCGTGCTTAGCACAGAGAATACTCGGGCGTCAACTGCTCGAGTATCGCAGTCAAGCGAACCACCAGACGACCTGTTGCTGTTCTTATTCAGGTTCTGGCATGAGCTATCATTTGGCGTTGGTGTTTGATGAACCCCTTTTCTACTGAACATTGGTGCTGATACGGTATCGGCACAAACGGGGCTCCCTTGCAGCGGCCACACAGAAACACACGCTGCGGAAGTCTGACATATCACGGCAGGGGAGATTGGCCATCACCGGAACAGGAGGGAATCACCTTGAGGCATTGCGAGCCAGGAGACACATGATGGTACGAAACATATTGAGAATACAAACGAAACTTGAACATCTTCGTGACTCAGTTTTCACATCTGACACGTGTTCTTCTACTTTGGTGATGGATATTTGTGAGATACTGTTGCCAATATTGCTGTGCATTGATGGCTGTTAAGGAGGAGGGTTTCCATGCCCACTTGCTTGACAAGTTCCAGCTCATACGACCAACCTGCGGCCAATTTGCATCGTCAATGCTCTCGATGATGGCCCTCCCAGAGGCGCTACCATGAAATGCTGCTAACGTCTATACAGGATGCACAAGGGGTGAGTTGACCGTGCACACCCATATATCAAAGTGTAGCCAATATGATGATTCCAAGATGATACCCAGTCCGAATGGCATCTTTTCTTCGGTACTTTGAAAGCAAGAGAGGCAGCAGGTCCGCTCAGCATCTGCCGATGCATGCAGAGTATGTCCTTCTCGATGTGCTTCTCAGGATTGTTTTGGGGATGTCTTTGCTGATGATATATGATGAAGATTTCCGCCCCAGCGAGAGGATCAGAACACTGCCGCTGGATACTTGGAAGTATGAGGGCAGGTCAGAAGAAAAGAAAGACCATCCTGAGCAGAAAACTGATGTTCGGGTCAAGAAGCGAAGCTCCAACAGAACCATAACACCAGACCACCTGAGAATACTGGTCAAGACCCAATACGCTTCATGCCCGACTGGGCTCTCATCGATATCGATCACAGTTTCGCAGCGGCTCATTCGGAAACGCGACTTGACGCTGCTCCTTGGCTGACTTGGCCAAATCGCCTCAATAGACCGATCGCAAAACTGCTTCTCGTATCGCCGAGTACCTGAAGTGAGGAGGGAGGACATTGTCGGCGCGCCACCCTCCCGCCCGGTAGCTCCTCGATCACCTGTAGGATGGGTGATGCTCTCGCGAAAGCCCGTCTGAGGCACACTGGAGCTGTACCAGGACGCTCTGCAGGATCGCCCCGATAGTTTCGTACCCTCAACCCAAATCTAGTTGAGGGGAGGAGACAAGACGCACAATGGATCACTGCTTTCCATTGGCATTGATAGGGAAGAGTAGTCCGCCCCATCCCCTCAGTACCGCTCCCCAGAGAGACAGTTCATCTCTCCACAGGGACCAGGGACGACGCCCCTGCTAAGTCCAAGAATACACGATCCTTGCTATAGAGGTCTCTCCCTCTTCCGTGGAGTCGAAAGCCGAGACAGTGGCTGAAGTGGGCGAGCATCTCCAGCCACGATAACCTGTTGCCTCTGATGATGGATAACAGGGTGACTCATGTAGTCCGGTGGAAGGATTGATATCCACCTCGGCGTGCGGCTGGCGACTAAGCCTGGGTCCGCAGATACCTCTGGGCTTCTGCACCGTGAGAACAAGAGAGTCTGCCGACCCTTTAGCCCTCGAAAGCTGATGGAGATGACCAAAGAGATGTCCCAGTGCAGGCGTCAAGTAGCAGCGTTCATGTTCCCGGACCTGGCACAAGAAGGACCCGGCTCGGATATCCTCCCGACATCGAGGTAGAGGTCAGAGCATTGCCCCAAAGGTCACTGCAACTAAACGCAGAGTCGATATCTCCAAGTGTTCCAACGACAGAGATAGAGGACGTTTGTGGCGACCAGTCTCACGACCCGCCCGCTGGAGTCCCCCTAATCTCAAGCGCAAAAATGTCGAAGCCATGATTCGTTAGAAGGCATTTGCCAGAGCCGGCACTGATGAGATGAAGGCGGTACGGGTGATGGACCAGACAGGAATGCTGCACATGCTCTGGCACGTCCTTCGACACAGCCCGCACGCAGTACGTCTCCCCAACAGCGCGGCTATTGGTCCTCAAGTTGATCGGCGTGGAACTCCCCAAAGAGATCCCACGCTCTTGACTGTGCCTGGGACAGCCAAGAAACGAAGGAGGCAGCTGGGACCTTCATTGACTCCCCTTTCCACCGAGCCATGGCACCTCTCCGCCCTCACCCGGTCACTGAGGGTATCATCCCCTCGACTGGCAGCCTCGAACGGTGCGCCCAGCGGTCCCTGTGGTAACCACACCACGTCCGACTTCAGCGACATGGACGCCTGGTAGGCCGTTTTTATGTCGATCTATAATGCTGCGGATAGAATCATTGCTTCACCAGGAATCCAAGACCATGGGGACCGATCCATGCTGGTGGATGTTGAGACAAAGTCTTACTCCCTACTGATCGGAGGTAGTGATTGACGTCTGGTCCGGCAGCGATGCCCCAAAGACCAGCGAATGGTGTCTTCTGAACTGAAAAGGCCTGAAATGTCACACTGATCATGTTTCCACCAACGTCGAGGACCCCTGCCGTTGTCTATGGGGATGTACGAAGGTCGTGAAGTCGAAGAGCCAACAACTCAAAGCTTCAGCGACCCCTTTTGCGGAGATTTTGGGGGTGACTGGCCCCGGTCCAGACGTTGAAGCAGTCGTTGGTGACCTCCCGGACTAGCATGGCTCTCTCATGAGCCGAAGGCAGCGGAAACGAAGGTCGGGGGCTTTGTCGACCTTGTACTTGATGAGAGAGACACGGCCTACCTTCGGTTCTCCGTTGACCAGTCAATCCAACTTCTTCCAGACAGCCCAAAGCCAGGCTTCTGGGGAGCTGCATTTCGAAGACATGGCCAAGAGACTGCAAAGGGCGTCGGAATAATGCATCCTTGGGCCATGGCAAGCCGAAGGTGACCGGAGCTGGTCTTGCAAGCCAACTTCAGGTACAGCCGTACATCGCAATACCGGCCGACCCCGCGAACGTCACAAACGCGGGAGACCAGTGCGCCTACGACAGGGGGCAGGCGTTTGCTTCGGCGTTCCACCCCCGCGATCCCTCCACCATGTACGACCTCTACGTGGAGTACAAGGTAATGAACCCGAACCAGCGGGCCGCGGGGCTTGCCCTCAGCCAGGACGATGGAACTGCTGTGAGCAGGAGCATGCGGCACGACTTTGGGCTTATCTTCCCCGTCAACCCCAACTTGTTCGCCCAGTCCACGAAGGAGAACAAGGACGCGACCGATGGGAAGGTGCATATAACCATCAGCGAGATGCTCCCCATGGTGGGCTTCCGCCGAAATATGAACACCCCTTCTTGGGGCCAGCGAACCTTGACACAGGGCCCAGTTCGGAGTACCCTCGAATCCGTACCAAAGACTTGGATGTGGGACTGGTGATGAGAGCACCAGCCAAGGGTAGAGGCTTGTTGCGCGCTCCGGAGGCCATAACTATTCCTCCTGCCTTGGCGAGTGGTCCAGATGAAGCAGATGTCCTTGCGCGATCCATTGCATCCAAGAACGCAATGGGGATCTCCAGGCTTGAGAGGTGAGGTCGCCGGTGTTGTGGCCTCAAACCTGTCGGTAGTTTCGTTGCTTCTGGATCCACGCTATCTCAGGGGGGACTGCGTCCCATGTTGTGACAATGCCTGGCTGCCTGCGCAAGATTGCGCGCGAGATTCCCAAGGATGGAAGAAGGCCGGTTCATATGACCTGTCCGTCGACATGCATGATCCGATGACGATGTCGCAGATCTCCAAGGGCTCTGTTAGCTAGTGGCGGTACCTGGAGAAGCATAACACACTTACCATCGTGAGCCCCCGCCGGCTGGTCTTCACTTTGAGAGGAGGATTCTCTGGGAATACCCCTGGCTACTCCAGCCAGGGAATGTGTCGTGCCAAACGGCACGGCTGCTCTCAAAGCGATTCACCGTCGAGAATGAGAGCTTCGCGATGAACGTGCCACCGGGTGGTCCAGAGCGCAGATGATGACTTCCGCTTTCGCGAGGGTGCAAGCAGCAGCCGTGCATGTTAAGCCGCAACGATCAACGACATTTATTCAGAGCCCGTCATGCTGCTCGCGAGATCGATCTTCGGGGCCCAATGCACGTGGATCCGGGCCACATCCGCTCAGCCAGAACGCTTATACACGAGGCGCTCGCCATACAGCGCCCTTTGCAGCTGTTTCAGTGAGTTGCGCTATACACAAGGAAGTCTGGTCTGATCGTACCTTATTCGGGGATACTCGTTTGTGTCGAAGGAGTCCTCAGCCCCAACCACATGGCCGGACCACTCCAGATAGTCAGTATACTCCTCCAACAGGGGCATAACAGGGGTTGCAGGTCTTACCTGGACCAAAGGGAGGGAAGTAAGGTCACCCTCGTTTCACAGAGCGCTGGACATTCACGCCATGCCTGATTTTGGAGGCTACCGAGGCGTAGGCCAACTCGGGTTCCAGGAGGTAGGTGTTCCCCCTGGCCGGCTCAGGTTCTGAGAAGGTATGGGAGAAGAAAGTCTCAAAGGCGAAGAGAAGTGGGAGAGACAAGCCTTTTGTAGATGTGAGCAATACTCAGCGGGCAAATGCTTGAGCCCTCTGCGCCTCTCATGTGAATGCAGAGTGCCTATGCACTGTGCGGATGAATAAGAACTCCTGCAATACTCTCTGGCCAGCTTTGTCATTCACCGTTTAGCCCGTCATTCTGATAGAGGCAACCTGCATGGCATACGCATTCACGCAAACTCTCTCGTTGGCAGGTCCATTTGTGAATGTATCGAGCAATCTGCTTCATCGGCCTTGTGCCAGCACAATCAGGATGTCAATGTTAGGCGACCTGCATATGCCACGTCAGCTACTCGTCTTGCTGTCTTGCTGTCAGTATCCGTGGCTGGATGGCTGCTTCACCGACTTTCCTCCCGTGAGGGCAACAGGTCTCATTCACAAACGCAGATCTTTGGCCGCGGGAAATGCTCGTGCTCTCATTCACCTCATGTCGGTGGCTATGTCTAAGCCCCTTTCCAGACAATGTCAGATTCTAGATGTCAAGCACGTTGAATGCTTTTTAGAACGTACAATAAACTTCACTGATTTTCTCCCTCTCTCCTTGCTCCGTCACCATCTGCATCTAGTATCCGAGCGCCTTCAGCTCCTCGTCGACCTGCTTTTTGACGAGCTCTCTCACGTGCTTGAAGTCGTTCGGTGCCGTCGTGACTCTCTTCTCCCTTTGCTCAAGACCAACAAACTCCTGCGGGAGCACCTGCTTTGCAAAATCGAAACCCTGCTCCTCGCGCAGGGCCATATCCACAGCGCCGGAGAACTTGGCCGGGTGGGCGGTCGAGAGGGAGACATGGGGAAGGGACTTGTCGTTTCGCTCGACAGAACGCTGCGTGGCGGCAATGCCGACGGCCGAGTGAGGGTCGAGGACGTACTGGAGCTTCTGGTACGTCGAGCGGATAGTCTCGAGGGTCTCCTCATCGGTGACGCGCTCGCTCTCAAAGTCGCGCTTGGCGCTCTTGAGGACATCCTGGTAGACAGGGCCGAAAGAACCAGTAGTCTTGAGGTCCTTGAGCCACTTGGTGACCTCCTGGCCTGCCTGCTTCTTGTTCCACTCGCCGTCCATCTTTGCGCTCTCAGCGAACTCGTAGGCGAGGAACCACAGAAGGCGCTCAAAGTTGCTCGACACGAGGATATCCATCGCCGGGCTGAGCGTCTCCTTGACGCCGTCGGGGTGTGCCTGCGCACCATCCTCAGGCAGACCACCAACGGTAGCAGGCTCCTTGGCGACCTTCTTCTCGTACATGCCAGTCTTCCAGAAACGGTCGAGGATGTCGTTCTCGTTCGTGGCGATGACGAGGCGCTCGACGGGGAGACCCATGCGCTTCGCGAAGTAACCGGCAAGAATATCGCCGAAGTTGCCGGTGGGAACGACGAAGCGAACTTGGTCGCCAATCTTGAAGTCGGGGTTTGACTTGACGAGGGCGAAGTAGGAGTGGAAGTAGTAGACAATCTGGGCGAGGATGCGTGCCCAGTTGATGCTGTTGACGGCACCAAGCTTTAGGTTCTTGTTGGCGTCTTCGTCACCGAACATAACCTTGACGATGTCCTAAAGTGATGTCAGCCACCATTGGATCAGATGAGTAATGAGTCCGTCATACCTGGCAGTCGTCAAAGGTGCCCGCGACCGAGATGCAGTGGACGTTGTCATCCAAAACGGTCGTCATCTGCGCCTCCTGAATAGGAGAGACACGGCCGGTAGGGAACATGATGAAGACGGAGACATCTTTCTTGCCTCGCAGACCGTAAATCGCGGCTGATCCCGTATCACCACTGGTAGCGCCAACAACGGTGAGATGGTGGCGATCTGAACTACGGTCAGCACTCGAATTCAGCTTCCCTGTGGTTCAGCCAACTTACCCCTGCCAGTCTTGCCCTCATTCTTCCTCACCAGGAAGTATTCAAACAGATTACCCAGGAACTGCAGCGCGACATCCTTGAATGCAAAAGTAGGTCCATGGAACAGCTCGAGCAGGTGGACGTTGTCGTGAAGGTGCACAAGGGGAGTGGTCTCGGGCGCGCGGAAGGTGGAGTAGCTTGTGTCGATGATCTTCTTGAGATCGGGGCGAGGGATCTCGGCCGGCGAGATGTAGAGAGACATGACCTCGAGAGCGAGTTCAGGGAAGCTCAGGTCCTTCCAGGATTCCCAGGATGCGGCTTTTGGGATACGTTCGGGGATGTAGAGGCCGCCATCGGAAGCGAGGCCTTTGAGGACGACCTCCTCGAAGGAGCACTGGGAGTGTTAGCCGATGAATTTGACTGCATCTGTTAGCTTTCTGGGATTAAACATACGTCGTAGTCATCGCCTCGAGTGCTCAGATACCGTTGGGACGTGGTATGTGTCCCCTCCTTCTCGTGGTGGACACCGTTTGTCGCCATGGTCGGTTTCAAGGGCAGAGCCACCACCAATTGAGTCTTTGGGGGTCTGGAGTGGATCGAGAATCCCAGCAGCAGCACACAGTCAATCCAGACGAGTGCTTGTGCTTTTCTTGTGCCGGAGACCAACAGAAGACACAGGAGGAACGGCGGGATTAAAAAGTCGCGATGTTCAGGGAGGGAGTCACTTTTTTGGGTTTGCTATCGCCGACATTCGGTCATGTCGTCCCGCCGTCGACGCCCCTCACCCCCAACGGGTTTAGTGCGGGGTCCCCTGTCATGCCCTGCGTCGCCTGCTGAATCGGCCTGCAAAGACTGGGGCGAGAAATGAAGCATCGTCAAGTCATTAATTACTGCGAACGTGAAGGTGAGGCTGACAATGGGTGCTGGGGTGTATGGATGTCTCGATCCTAAGTCATCATCTTTCCTCTGTCGGCCTCGTCTCACTTCTTGATGATCTTCAGCAACGGTGCAATGCGACTGCGCTTGCTCAGCCCGACTCTGTACACTGGCTTCCCGTCATCCTTCAGCCCTGTCTCCGGGGCCTTGATCCTTTCGACCTTGGCAGCTTTCTCAACCTGCACATTGCTATCGGCCTCGCTCGGTGCCTTGGGCTGTGGTTTCTTCTCCTCATCCGTACCATTCTGGGCATTGGCTTTGTTCTTCTCATTCGACTGAGCCTCGGTGGTGGTCCTGTCTTCTGCGGCGTCTGGCGTCGCAGCTGATATTGCGCTTGTTTCTGCATCTTTACCTCCCTCTTCAATCTTCGGCGAGCTGTGCTCTTCGACGTTGACAGCCTTTTGTGGAGTCGACTGCTCCTTTCGTGGTCTGCCACGTTTCTTCTTCCCTGGTTTGGCCTTCTCTGCCGGCTCGACTGGTGGCTCTGCCTCGTGTACCACCGCCTCTGCCTTGGCCTTTTTGGGTCGTCCACGTTTCTTCTTCGGCTTGACTGGTTCCTCTTCAAAGGGCGAGTCCTCGTCTTCTATGACAACTGGCTCCTGATACTCCTCCATCCCGTTATCTTTGGGTACCGCTGTGCCATGCTGCGCGAGCTCATCCTCCTCCACTGGCTCGTAGTGATCCTCCTGGTAGCCTGAAGCCTCTGCAATAGTGATGACATCTGGTGACGAGAGCCTGCGCCGTCGCGGTGGTGCGGCCATAGTCGGTTGAGAAGATGGCAGGTCCTCTGCATCGTTGTTGACAGCGGGCACTTCAGCTTCTTGCACATTTGAAACTTGCGTAAGCGCATCGAGGGTTCGCGGGGTGTTCACATTGGTCCCTGAACTGCTCAATGCGAGCTCTAGTTTCCGCTGTGCTGAGCCATGTGAGACTGGTCCAGAGTCTTGACCAAGGCTGGAGGCATGCTCCACGGACACGTAGCCCTGTTGCTGACTCTTGGTCATCGCATGGGGAGTGATGACAAAAGCTGCTTCATCATCGATCTGTAGAGTTGGCGGCAACATGCTCGACGCCATACTCTCGTCGTGATTTCGTGTGTGTGGCGAAACCCCGGTGTCTTCATTGCTCAATTTCCTCCTTTTCCTTCGACTCGATGCTGGCTGCGGGTTGGGGCTGCTCGGGACATCCCACAGCTCATCTTCACGAGATGTGCGTGTCCCTGTTACTGCTGGGACGTCTTTGCTGACACTTCGAACCCGCTCCTGTGCTGCCTCCGCCTGCTCGTGATAGACGCTTCGGAAGAAGACTGTGTCCGTAGAGTCTGTTCCCCGACTAAGAGGATCAGATGACTGGCCATGGGCAAGGTGTGGTAAGATGGCAGGAGGTGGGCTTAGAGGAGAGGACTCCGCGTCATCTTCGTCTTCCGAATCGGCAATGTATAGCTTCGACATGACGACTTGAGAATTTGAGACTTGCCACTCAAGCAATTGGTAGTGGTTGGTAGTTGGGCATGGCGCATCGCGGGGCTGGAAGACGACGCGTGCGACGCGGTTGAGGGCATCACCGTTAATTGACTTTCCTCTGGTTGTTACCTCTTTTGGAATAGTCTACTCAGGCCCCGGGTTACAGGGGAGATCAACCCACTGAAGCAACTAAATGATCACTTTAAAGTCGCTAAGTACTACTAACCATTTAATCGTTCCCCGGGCATTGATCTCAATGTACTACTAGTAGTCTTTATTTATGCCTTTTCCACATCAACACACGTCTCGAATCCAACCTTCCACCTTGCGCTGAATCTGCTGACTATTCTCCTCCAGGAACAACATGTGGCCATTCCCCTTGATACCCATCTTCGGCAGTTCATAGTGCGTCGTCTTGCCACAGCCACCCTGCTTCAGGTACTCCACCGTGCAGTAGTCGTAAACCGCGTGGTACGAAGCCTCGGCCGTCACGACCAGAATCGGAATGTCGACCAGGTTCTTCAGCTGTCGAGGCTTGTGTGCCTCGTCCTCATCGTCCTGGAGCACACACTCCGCCTCGTCTTTGGCACGTGCGGGGAAGATCTTCTTCTTCAGATCTTTGGATGGATCCGTCACGGCTGGGTCGTAGGTGAAGGGCACATCTGTCAGTCCCCAGGCTCGAGCGGGTTTTTGGCTGAAGACGGCTTCCCTGAACTGCGGACCAGTAGGCTCCAGCATTACCAACGCCTGTACCAGATCTGGCTTCGCATCGGCAAACAGGGGCGGGAAGATACCCGCTTGGCTGTGGCCCATGACGATGGTCTTCTTGCCAATCTTCTCCAGGAGAGCCTTGCCCGCGGTTTGCGCGGCCTCCTGTTGGTACGTGTCGTTGGTGATGTATTGGACGCCACTGCTGTAGAAGTTGTCGAAGACTTGGTCGCCCATCTTGCCCGTGCCGGGCCACTGTGTGTGCAGCGCCGCCTGTGGCCAGAGTAGATAATCCTGGGGTGCGGTGAACTTCTGCTGCACGTATTCTGCCGTGAAGACGGTGGAGTTGGAAAGAGGCGAATTTGGTACCAGACCAGAGCGGCCACGGAGAGGCTGGTCGACGACATAGACCTCATAACCTTGGGAGATGAAGTCGGACGCCCATCCCCGGCCGCCGTTTGGCTTGTTGAGCCAATTCTACAATCAAGATCAGCAAAATGGCTTTTCTGTGGTGATGGGGTTTCTGATGGCTTACCGTTCCAGTTTGGCCCTTGCCGTGCATCATGATGATGGGCGTGTCCTTGACAGGACCGTGCGCCGGAGTGAGCTGCTCCACGTACATCTGACCGGACAAGACGTGCTCGCCCTTGCCATCATCCTCGTATTTTCCGCCAACATAAAAGTATGATCGAATCATGGGACATTCTCCGTCTCGATGATGGTCAGTCGGAGGGTGTGGTGGTGCAGGAGGGCCAGGGACTCTAGCGGCAAGGCCGGCGACCCCAAACGTGCTGCACACGAGTGCTGCGAGTGGTCCGAGAAGCATGTCTGAATCTGAGAATCTGGAAATCTGAGGCTCTTTCGAGTTTCACCCTAAGACCAGGCCTTGTCATCTTTGAAATGGCCCGTGGGTGCATGTCTTATAGCACGAGACTATATGTATGTTTCGTTCTCCCGCGGGAAGTAGGGAGGAATCAGCACTAGGCTTTCGCGGGGAAGCACATGGGCCAAACTAGGGTACTTCGGCACCAAAAGATGCGGAGGAAGCGGCGATCTTTCTACTATGGTACTTGGAAATCTATTCGAGCTGCAAAGGGGCTCACACGTTTGTCTCTAGTTGACTTGCAGCGCCGACGCTACCATCGTAGTGCGATGTACCTAGTATAGGGCTACACGAGGACCGGCAGGCAGGACCATGCCCCGGAGAGAATCCCGGATTTTGCTGTACGGCTATAACAAGGAGATTGGTTCCCTGAGGAGCGTCTATGCTATATATCATTCTGCGTATTGGCTCTGGTGATTGAGTTCCGGCAAGACATGAACCGTTGCACCTCGGAGGCCTGCTCCGGTATCGGCCCCGCTCAAGTTGGTGAAGGTAGTGAAATTGGCGGCAGGCGAAGCAGGCGACGGGGCTCTGGCACCTGTCCAGCTACATAGAAATTCATGGCGACCAGGATGCCGTTTCCAACGAGGCTAGTATTCCTCGACATTGAGCGCTGAGGAAAACTTGAAGACTTCTTTGTGTGGCCATCAACCTTGGGGGCACCTTGTACGCTCATCTCCAAGGCTACTAGTACAGCAGGGTGCCCGCCCATCACATACACCGACACGGATTCTGGTATATTTCACCGTTACCTTACTTGCCGGGGTCTATTTGAACACTGACTACGACCACTTGGACCGCCATAGCGAGTTTGGCGTCTATGGCGCTACATTGGCTCTGTAAAAAAGGATAGAGAGAGACCTAAAGGAAGATGGCGATGATCTGGGCCAGACAGACGTGGCTCAACGTTACACTGGACATCGGCACATGTTGCATTACCACAAAAGAGGAATCCTTCCCTGAAGATCCACCGCTTCAGAGAAAAACAACTAAATTGATAGCAATGAGAAAGTGTTCTAATACGAGAGTTAACGGATATATTCCAGGTACCTATCTTGACCCCCACCAATTGCAGCGTCGACCACATCTTGAACCCCCGCCTCCGCAAAAACCCCCCGCCCTCGAGAGGCCCATCGCGACGCTGCTACAGGCTTCATTCTGGCGGATGTTAGCCGAGATCTGTCTCGCACCTGGAACATTCTGATAACCGGTTCAAACGGGGATATTTGATGCCGAGGACTTTTTCTTGCTCTTACTCTGAAAAAATCCAGAATTCATTACTTCTGCCTTTGCTCTCTTATTCTGCACTTCTAAGTAGTATGCAACTATTGTAGCTGCAAGCTATCTTGTTCATAAGTGCTACCCAGCATCACCATGAAGCTCTCGCATTCAGGTTTCGGCGCCGGTGCTGCCGTCAGCGGCGTCCAGGCACCATTCATCCTTCCCGACTGCGTCAATGGCGTCCTGGCTTCGAATCCCGTGTGCGACACGACGCTGCCTCGCGCCGACAGGGCTGCTGCTCTTATCCAGGCCATGACCATCGACGAGAAGCTCTCTAACCTCATGAAGTGAGCCAAACATGACCCAGCATCAACTGAATGACTCTTAAGCCACGACCCTATGCTGATATATATACACACACCAGTGCTGCAGGTGGCGCTCCTCGAATTGGCCTGCCAGAGTACGAGTTCTGGAACGAGGCGTTGCACGGTGTGGCCCCTGGCCATGCAGACTTCAGAGAACCACCGACGGAGCCACCCTTCGACACGGCTACCCAATTCCCCATGCCGATTCTTATGGCGGCAGCTTTCGACGATGATTTGATAAAAGACGTTGCTGAGATCATTGGTACAGAGGCCCGGGCCTTTGGCAATGGCGGTTTCAGTGGCCTCGACTACTGGACACCGACCATCAACCCGTACAGGGATCCCGTATGTAACCATCTCCCTCATCCCAGTCGCAACAGCTTGACAGGAGGACTAACAAAATCGATCAGAGATGGGGCCGTGGCAGTGAGACACCCGGAGAAGACGCCGTCCGCATCAATCGCTACGCCAAAGCCATGGTCGAAGGCCTCGAAGGCGACAAGGACGAGAAGCGCGTCATTGCCACTCCCAAGCATCTCGTCGGCAACGACCTCGACAAGTGGAACGGCATCAGCCGTCACGACTTTAGCGCCGAGATCACCACCCAGGACCTTGCCGAGTACTACCTCATGCCCTTCCAAGGCTGCATGCGCGATTCCAAGGCGGGGAGTATCATGACGTCGTATAACGCGGTCAACGGTGTGCCCATGTCCGCGAACTCGTACTTCATGAAAACGATCTTGCAGGATCACTGGAAGTGGACGAGTCCGAGCAACTTCATCGTCAGTGACTGCGGCGCTGTCGGAGATGTGGCCAGGTCGCATAAGTACCGGCAGAATGACGCCGAGGGCTTTTACGAGTGTGTCAAGAATGGGCTGGATCTTGCGTGTGAGAATCACAAGTACACCGGCGTCAAGGACTCGTACGACGCGGGACTCTTGACCGAGGAAATGGTCGATAGCTCACTCCAGCGGGTATACGAGGGTCTGATTCAGGCAGGATACTTCTCTGGCAAGAAGTCGGAGTGGGCGCATCTTGGGTGGGGAGACGTGAACACGACGAGGGCGCAGGAGTTTGCGCTCAAGACGGCCGTGGATGGGATCGTGCTTCTCAAGAACAAGGGGAACACGCTACCCTTGGACCTCAAGGATGGTAGCAAGCTGGCCATGATCGGCTTCTGGGCTGATAGCGAGAAGCATCTCAACGGTGATTACAGCGGAAAGGCGCCTTACTACCATACGCCAGCTTGGGCAGCCGCGAAGATGTGCTTTAGCACTCAGGTCGCCAACGGACCGATCCTCGAGGACGATGACGCAGAAGATGTTTGGACAAAGGAGGCTCTCGAAGCCGCAGACAAGTCCGATTACATCCTCTACTTCGGTGGTCTTCACACCGGCGCCGCTGGGGAAGGCAAAGACCGCGAAACAATCTCATGGCCACAAGCCCAAGTCGCACTCCTCGGGAAACTCGCAGAGACGGGCAAGCCCATCATTGTCATCCAGCTCGGCGATCAAATCGATAACACCCCCATCTTGAAGCATGACGGCATCTCCTCCATCCTGTGGGCCAGCTGGCCCGGCCAAGATGGCGGTACTGCCATCATGAAGCTCATCACCGGCGAGGCTTCTCCCGCCGCTCGCCTCCCCGTCACACAATATCCCGCCAAGTACGTGACAGACATTCCCATGACTTCTATGCAGCTTCGGCCAACCTCCGGATACCCCGGTCGCACATACCGCTGGTTCGACGAGGCCGTGCAGCCTTTCGGCTTTGGCCTGCACTACACGGAATTCAGCGTCTCCTTCGGCGAATTCCCCGCCACGTTCTCCGTACAGGACGTTGTTGCGGCGTGTGATGCCGAGTTTCCAGATACCTGCCCATTTACAACTTTGACAGTGAACGTAAAGAACACTGGGAGTCACAAATCAGACTATGTCGCCCTTGCTTTCGTCAAGGGCGAGTACGGGCCGGAGCCGTACCCGCTCAAGTCTCTCGCGGCGTATACGCGCCTGAGGGACATCAAACCGGGGGAGAGTAAGACAGCCGAGTTGCGCTGGTCTTTGGGAGAGCTGGCGAGACATGATGAAGACGGTAACACGGTTCTGTACCCCGGAGAGTATACGGTGTTGTTGGATGAGCCGACGAGGACGGAAATGAAGTTCGAATTGACGGGGGAGCCTCACGTGCTGGACCATTGGCCAGCTCCGCCGCCGAGAGATGAGGCAGGCCAGTTTGGAGACGTCCAAGCCGAAAACCCTGAACTGTAACCCGGCGAGGGGAGAGTAATCATTAGACTTACTTGATCCATAAGTTTGTTACACAATCATTGAAAAATCAGCAGACACGATCACATCCGTTCGAATCATATCTTGAGGGATTCTTTTGTATTCCTCTACCTATTGCCCAGGTTGAATCGGGTATATCGGCAAATATTGGCCAAATGTCACACGCTACCACATACAGTTTCATTATCAGTCACCCTTCCGCGGAAACCCTTCCGCTCCACCAGCGCTGTTCGCGTCTGGTCAACTTCAAAACGCCGAAATGTTGAACGACGACCCTTTGCCCAGTGGCTCTGCCTCTTGGCAGACCCCTGAACAACAAGGGCTCGTGACAGGGCTTCAAGCCCATGCTAGTGTTGAATGCACGCCTTTCCCGCAAAACCAAATACCGGTGCCTGACCCTTTTGTTAAACTTTTGGGATGCAGTAAAATGTGACTTCATCTCCTTGGCCCTAAACGCCGATGTTGAAATCGTAGCTGATCATCGTAGACAGCTGTCATCAAATAAAACATGAATAAGAAAAGAACGGTCAAGCTTCACGCCACAAGGAGCGTTGGTCGCTTATTTCGCGTATTTGGTACGGAAAGCCTTGGCAGCGTTGACCATGTTGACGAGGGCCTCCTTGGTCTCCTTCCACTGGCGGGTCTTGAGACCGCAGTCAGGGTCGATCCAGAGCTGCTCGGGCTTGAGCCACTGGAGCATCTCCTCGATGCGGTCCTTAATCTCCTGCTCGCTAGGAATACGAGGAGAGTGAATGTCGTAGACGCCGGGGCCGATGTGGCGGGGGTAGGCAGAGTCGACGAAGACACGGAGGAGCTTAGCGTCAGACTTGCTGTTCTCGATGGAGAGGACATCAGCATCGAGGGCAGCAATGGCGTAGAAGAAGTCCTGGAACTCGGAGTAGCAGAAGTGAGAGTGAATCTGGGTAGAGTCCTCAACACCAGCGGTGGAGAGCTTGAAGGCGTTGACGGCCCATTCGAGGTAGGCAGTGCGCTCCTTGCCGGAGCGGAGGGGCAGACCCTCACGAAGGGCAGGCTCATCGACCTGGATGACATCGACGCCAGCCTTCTCGAGGTCGACGACCTCGTCACGGAGGGCGAGAGCAAGCTGCTCGGCCTGAACGGACTGGTGAACGTCGTCACGAGGGAACGACCATCGCAGGCAGGTGATGGGACCAGTAAGCATGCCCTTCATGGGCTTCTTGGAGATCGAGACAGCGTACTTGCTCTCCTTAACAGTCATGGGAGCAGGACGGGAGATGTCACCGACGATGATCGGAGGACGGACGCAACGAGAGCCGTAGCTCTGGACCCAGGCGTGGGTGGTGAAGGCATAACCATCGAGGCGCTCGCCGAAGAACTGGACCATGTCGTTACGCTCAGGCTCGCCGTGAACGTACACGTCGAGATCAAGCTCATCCTGGATCTTGACGTTGTCCTCGATCTCCTTCTCGATGAACTTGTCGTACTCAGCCTCGGTAATCTCACCCTTGGTGAACTTGTTGCGCTGGACACGGATGTCCTTGGTCTGAGGGAAGGAACCGATGGTGGTGGTGGGGAAGAGGGGAAGGTTGAGCTTCTTCTGCTGCTGCTCGATACGGGTGGAGAACTCAGACTTGCGAGAGTAGTCCTTCTCGACGATCTTGGATTGCCTGTCCTTGACCTTGGGGTCGTTGGTGCGGCTGGAGGTAGCGCGAGCCTGCATGGACTTGGCGTTGGCCTCGAGCTGCTCGCGAACGGCTGCAGGGCCCTCGGTGACGGCCTTGGCAATGATGGCGACCTCGACGACCTTCTCAGAGGCGAAGGAGAACCAGTCAGCGACCTCAGGATCGAGCTTCTTCTCGCTAGCGAGAGTGTGAGGAGTGTGAAGGAGAGAAGAGGAAGTGGCGACGATGACACGGTCCTTGCCGAGCTTCTGGACAGCGGACTCGACGGTCTCAATGGCGCGCTTCAGGTTGGTCTTCCAGATGTTACGTCCATCGACGACACCAGCGGAGAGGATGGTCTTAGGGCCGAGAGCGCCAATGACGGTCTCGAGCTGCTCAGGGTTGCGGACAAGGTCAACGTGGAAAGCGTAGACGTCCTTGGGGATAGCCTCAAGGTTGTGGACGACGTCACCGAAGTAGGTGGCGAGTACGAGCTGGGGGATCTTGGAGCCAAGGCTTGCGAACTTCTCGTAGGTGGGCTTGAAAGCAGCCTTGGACTTCTCAGGGAGGTCGAAGACGAGGACAGGCTCATCAATCTGAACAGTCTCGGCACCAGCCTCCTTGAGCTGGGTGAGGAGCTGCTCGTAGACAGGGAGAAGCTTCTCGAGGAGATCGATGGGGTCGACGGACTGACCACGGTCGGCCTTACCAAGAGTCAGGAAACTGACGGGACCGACGAGGACAGGGCGGGTCTGGATGCCAGCATCCTTAGCCTCCTTGAACTCGCGGACGGCCTTGGGGCTGTCGATGAGGGTGAAAGTCTGGTTGTCCTGGAGAGTAGGCTTGACGTAGTGGTAGTTTGAGTCAAACCACTTAACCATCTCCAGACTGGGCACATCGATGCCATCCTTCTGGTGACCGCGGCCCATGGCGAAGTACTGGTCGACAAGGTCGAGACCATCCTTGGTGTAGCGCTCGGGAACAGCCTGTAGACGAAGCTTGATTAGCGCGGGATTCATACTCAAAATGCGAGTCATGAGGTAGCACTTACGCCGAAGTCCTGGATGTGAGTGAGGACGTGGTCGTAGAGAGCAAAATCGTTGCTGGGAATGATGTCGACACCGGCATCCTTCTGGATCTGCCAGTGAGCAAGACGCAGGCGCTTGGCCTCAGCGAGAAGGTCAGACTGCGAGATCTTGCCGCCCCAGTCTGGTGAGAGTTAGCGGAGGTTTTTAATAATGGCGGGGTATCTCGTTACTGACAAGCTTCGGTGGCCTTCTTGAGGTCACGGTTCACACCCATGCGGGGGAAACCGAGAACTGAGGACTGAACCATGGTGACGGGTGGTTCAATTGTGTGGGGAGAAGAGGTGATGGGGGAGAGGGAGGAAGTGAGGGATACTGCTTGAGCGATTAGCTGCTAATCGTCTTGAAGGATATGGAAGGGCAGTTGAACGCACTGGAATCAAGAGGTATCTACTCGTGAGACCAAGATTGAAGCTCGAGACCAAGTAAAGACCTCGAGAGATAGGGATTGAGTTGTTTGAGAGAGGTATGAAGAGGAGAGAGAATGGAAGGGAAAGATTGAGGTGAAAGAGAGGGCAGAGGCGAGGGTCATGTAGGAGAATCCAAGGCGGGGCATGTTGGGCCTTGAAAATTGCAACGAGCGCAACGAGCGCCGAAAGCGGGGGAGGGGCATTAACAGTAAGCTTTCAGACGGTACATGCTGTAAGGGGTGAAAATTGGTAGAGGCCCGGGTATTTCTGCAATCATCTCACCGCATTCCCGCTAAGAACAAGTATCCCGCCCCAGCTTGCGCCATATCTTAGTGCTCAGGAAAAATCCAGGGCCCTCCGCCGGACCCTGGGCTTCGTTCACGCTGGGTCACCGCTCGCCTCCTCACGGAGATCTCGAGACGCCACTCGCTTTGCTCCAGGTTCCATTCCGACCCCGTTCTCGCTCCGAATGGCCCCATTGTTGGCCCAGCACCAGCGCCAGTGCCAATCTTCATCAGCCCCCTCCAATCGAGCCTTCGGTGCGTCCCCGTGGACCCGGTTGATGCCCCAGTGAGGAACCAGGGAGGCGAGCTTGTTGCTTGGTGCCACTTTGGACTGTCAGTCGCCGCTCCTTGCGACTTTGAGCTTGACCCCTGCACTAGAGCTAAGGTAACCATTTTCATTCTCGTCCATTCTCTAGCGTGCTAGATTACGCCATGCTCGGCTGCCGGACCGCTGCCATTTGACAGCCTTCCACCAACGCACGGAATATGTCGGTGAACGACGGGTCTCGGTCAGACAGAACCTGCGGGGCCCTTTCAGCATCCGGTTGGAGATGATCGAGGCCGTCAAAGCAGGGTGTTGATGATAGTTCCTTCTGGAGATTCATTCCATTGTCGTCGATTTTCCAATTCCACTTACGAGACTACTCGTGGTTGCAGACTACTCGCAATCACTACAATGAGGGATTGGAGACTCCCGTTACTAGCAGGAAACACTGTAAGAGTCTCTGGTCTCGATCCAAGCACACTACATACACTTCCTGCATGTCATGGGCCATCACATTCGCTCATCCTTACCGCCGTTTACGAAGACGCCGACGCTGGCATACCGTCAGAAATGGCTGCCAAGGGGGCTATGATGGTCACTTGGCCTTCGGAAATCGTTGATGTTGCGAAATACCATATTTCAGAAACGCGTTTGCTGTGCATGCAAGCTCAGTGTCTCTGGAACTGGCGTCAGCGCCAGTCAGACGTGGAATGGCCCTTCTGTGAGGCCGAATGCGCGCGTCGTGACTTCTGAGTCAGGCAGGTCATCGCAAGGCAAGTGGGAAAAGGATGAGGTCGGTACTGCCGACAGGACTGCTTTCCACAGGGGAAAGCCTGTGGACGACCAACCACCTCATCATTTTGTGTTCTTGACTTCCGAGTGTGATGACTGCCTTCAACTGTCCTATTCTCTCACTGTGAACATTCAATCTTGTGAAAGCTCAACACCCACAGTCGGTCCACTTGGAACTTACGAGCCTTTCTATCGTCGTGATCGCTGCTCGGGATGGTAGACGATCGTCGTTGGAGACATCTACAAGGTTGCGATGACCGTCCTGTGCTGTTGCAGGCCTCGTCTTCATGGGGAAAGGATCAATGCCGTTAGCCAGGCTAATGTCCTACCACTGGCTTCCCCGTCAAGACCATTGAGCACGACAAACCACCATCCTCCGCCAGTAACTCGGCATCTTTCTGCAAGGCCTCTTTCCACAGCTGAGGGTATCGTGAAGCCAGCCGGTATCATCGATGCTATCCCAGTACATCCGGCCCACAGAGGTCCAACTGATCTTGAGCAACTAGAGATTGAGGAATCTGACGGTGGCGATGATCAGATTCCTCTCAGCAAGAGAGCAAGCGTAACATGGACAGCTGTCTGCAATCGGTTGACTCGACATATTTCACTGGAGGGCACCTTCAAAAGACAAACACCTTCGCTCACCGGCCACAGCCAAGAAGAAATAGCAAGGCGTGCCGAGCTCAAACGATTGATGCACAGGAGAATTCAAGACGAACTTCTCTGTGATGAAGACACAGCTGATGACCATCCCACCGCTCAAAGTGCTGTCCACAAACCCTCCGCCTCCAACGTTGGCCAATCCTGGGGAGGTCCTCGAGATACGATCGAGTTCATCGTCAAGAAGAAAGAGCAAACGAAAACTTCATCAGACTCGGATCTGTATGCTAGCATTGATGATCAAATCGAAACAGGACGAAATGCAGAGCCATCAGCCGCTAAAACTTCTCGGGGGAAACAGCATGAAGGCGCGACGACGTTGTCTCCTGAGCGTTTGTCTCAAGTCGTGGAGACCGGCCAAGAAATGAAAGATGGGTGTACAGAAGGCTCCCTTGTTGACCTGAAGGAGTCTTGCGATACGCCAGGCAAATGCAATGCCGTCACAAGCCAGGTCACCCATGAGAGACGCGAAAAAGAAAAGTCGAACTCGGGAGACTCTCAATCGTGGGAAACCCATTCAGTCCTGGCAATGTGGCTGAGATCACAGGGCACAAGGTCCAGGGAACCCTCCTTTGCCCGCTTAGATGATTCTGAAGCCTGTTCCACGATTCCGGCGACGGACAGAGACATGCCTCAGCAGGCTTGTACGAAGATACATGCCATCCATGAGAGCAAAAGCCATATGGATATAGAATCCAAAGCCGTTATGCCGGCAGAGAATCAGATCATTTCAGTCATAGACCGTCATCAAGAGATACCGCCACCACCACCACCACCACCACCAGCCGCCGGGAGCAGCGACGTGCCTGCCAGTAAACCTGGATCCTCAGAAGGCAAACCCTTCACGCTCTCCCCATCGCAAGATCTCGCTCAAAGCTATGCCGTTGCCATGGCATTCGACAATATAGAAGAAGCCCCATCATCAGCCTACCCGTCCTCCATGCCAAGCATCCAGACCAGCCCAATGACCTCGCAAACGAACATCTTCTACAACCTCAACTCCCAAGACTTGCACAGCATTCAGCTATCGTCTCTGCCTTGTAAGTTCCACGAACAATCTCGTTACCCAGACGTAACTGAATCACGATGGCAGGGAAGGAGGAACAGTCTGAAAATGACAGCAAGTCGCAACATAGCAGGAACGGAAGCGAGATGACAGCGAAACAGGTTGATCAGGCTTTTCAAGAACACGAGTCGCGCCGAAGCCAATTAACCTTGGACACGGTTTCAGTTGCGCCTACAGAGTCTGCAAGCTTCCAGCAGCGTGAGATGGAGCTGATTTCCATAGAAAAGCGTTTCGGAATGTCGGTGCCGCGCAAGAAGCCTCTTGCGGTGGTGCGCAGTCGCTTCCGAGAGGAGTTCAACCAGCCGCCTCGCCCATCGAGCAGACGTGGAACACTGATGGAAAAGGTTCACCGTTCCTTCGAAAGGAGGTCTAAGACACAGTCTGGCAGCACTGAGGACACACGTGTTGCTCCAATACCTACACCTCTTACAGACATGGTGCATAGTTCGAAGGGTACTGTGGCACACAGTGATTATGTCGATATAGCAGCAGGTTCGCTCTCTGCACATTGGAAGACACGGCTCCCAGTAGCTCGTCACCGTCTGAAATGCAACAGCTCTGTGGCAGTGGCTGAAGCACATCCGACTTTGCAGACGTCGCGTCCAGCACAAGTGGCCCTCTCTCAAATGCCTGCCTCACTGCCCTCTGATACGAATACTATGGTTCTCGCAGGTGACCGGATAGATGACACGAGGGCATCTACAACACCGACCACGGACTCCGCACAGCCAGGGGGTTCACATCCTTCAAGTATGACCCTTTTCAACGCTCAACGGGTCTTCCACTCAAATGCATCTCGCAGCGAAAGACTTGCAGAGGCATCTAGCGCCTGGGCTCGCTTTCCGTCAGACACTCGAGAGGAACGCAATGGGTCAGCCGTCTACGGAAGAGACTCGGTACATACGCATGACTTCGCCTTTGACGCTGTTGGCTCTTCTGCAGCGGAATACAGACGTGTTTCGACACCTGCTCCCCGTCGAATCCCACACTCGCGCTCGAACAAGCTGGGTCGCAGGGTCAAGTCTGGTCTCTCGCGGATATTGCCTTTCTTAAGTCACGATGGCGACACGATGATTGAAGAGGCCCATCAGGCAGAGGACAACCTACACCCGTCTCGTAGAGCCAAGAGTTCTACGTCAACCGAGATAGTGACATCTATGAATGAATCCAATGGTTCTGACGGCAGGGTCCTCGGCCGTGTTTCATCCCCTGTCTCGCATGGCCTTCTGCCTGCAATGATCGACGATCAAGAGCGACATGAGAATGAGTCTGTGTCTTCTGAAGAACATGGCTCAACGTTCACAGTCCATCGTTCCCGTGCCCCGAACGCCGCTAGGGGGTCGCAATCGCTAGCCCGAACCAGTGGCATCGCTCTGACCGACGTCTTCCTGACGCCACTAGGTGGAAGCCTGGCCAACGGAAGCTCCGAGTCTCTTGAAGGATTCGGTACGCGAAGCCGGACTTGCCCCGACTTGTCTCGAATAACATTACACAGTCTGCACGGAAGCCTACCTACGTCCCACAGCTGTCCGACTTCGATCTTGAGGATGACCGTCAATCAGATGCACGCGCCTGATCGTATTTTGCACAGCAAGGCGAGCATTCTATGAGTCGAACTTATCTTATGTGGGGAATGAGGCATCTTATGGAAAATATTGTTTGGAAAAGAGCATTGGACATGCACGGTGCGATTACGGGCTGTAAGACATTGTCGATCTCAACAGATTACCACTGTAGGCTTATCGGTTTCGACGAGTGCTTCTAGTAAGAAAGGGCATACATTTGACTCGTGTAATAAGTTCAACAACGCTATGACACACCAGACTATCGCTAGAAGCAAGTTTGATATTAGAGTCTCGTACAACTATCAACGTGTCAGGTTGAATCGCCTGTATCCAGATGAGTGTTATCAGTATGTTGTTTTTCAGACTGCGCCAGTCGCTCAAGCCTTTGTCTCTCCTCCTCCTCCCTCCTCTGTGCTTCTGCCTTTCGTTCCTTCAAAGCAATACAGAACCTCGATCGAGACCTGATCACAGGGCCCTTCCAGATGAACAGCCATGGCAAGATGCACATGATGGCAGCCAAGCCACCAAGCAGTGAGCATGCGCCGGCAATGCCGAGACTGTCAAACATGCGGGTAGTTGCCAGTGGCAGGACGACAGCGAAGAGTGACCGGCACGTTGAGGCAGCGGCATTAGCAGACGCGGCAAAGACCTCGTAGGCGTCGGTGAGGTAGTTTAAGAGGGCTATGAAGATGAGCAGAAAGCCGAGGCCGAAAGGAATACCAGCGAGCATGGGGGCGACGAAGGAGACATCTGCTCTAGCACTGAAACCCAACCAAAATAGGGCGATGACAAAGCATGGTCCTCCAACACAGGCGAGTGGGAGGCGACGATACTCTTCACGTTGAATCCAGGCCGCGTCGCGTGCTTTGGCTTTCGCTAACACGCTGTCCCAGTACCAGAAGACGGGCAAGGCCAGGATAGCACCTCCCACAATGGGGAGGTATGTTGTCCCCGTCACGCCGGGGCTCAAGCCGTACAAGTCCTGGAAGATGATTGGGAAAGCCTGGAAGCTCATGTAGAAGACGGCATAGACGAGTGCAAGGTACGTGCAAGTCGTCGAGACGATGGGCTCGGATATGAGCATGCGGATCGGGCGAGTGAGAACGACAGTGAGAAGCTGGGAGAGGTCGGTGGACTCGAGGTCGCGTGGGGCGATGACATGAGCGTTAGCAACGGGGTCGGCTTTGCGCATACGCTTAGCGCGTCGAGAGAGGAGGATCGGACCGTAGGTCTCAGGAAGAAGGAAGGTGAGGGCGAGGGTGCAGCCGGCGTAGATCAAGGCGATCCAAAAGACCCAACGCCAGCCGATCGTAGGGGCGGAGAAGCCGCTGAGGATAGGGGCGAGGAGAGGTCCCCAGACAGTAGTCTGCAAGGTGATATCAGTATTGGCATGTCTGAACCTGGGGATGTGGAAAGGGAAGAGGATGCATACCACCATGAAGACAGCGAAAGCTCGGCCTCGAGTCAGTGGGGTTTCGTAGATATCTGCGAGGATCCCAGCAACGATGGCGATCGGTGAGCTAGCAAACACACCACAGCACAACCGCAAGACCAGTAAGGCAGCCCAGCTTTGAGCCAGCGCACAGCCCATTGTGAAGAGAGAGAAAAGAATGAAAGTGATGATGGTGAGGAGTCGGCGGCCAAGATGCTCGCTTAGAGGACCCCAGATGATTGGACCGAGGACATAGCCGATGAGGTAGACGGATATGGGGAGGACGAGCTGCTGTTCGGAAGTGACGCCGAAGGTTGCGGCGATGAAGGGGATGGCCATGGATGGTAGGGCAGATCCCATTGTTGAGTTCACGACCAGGAAGGCTGTGATAACGACGACGAAATTCTTCTTCCGCTGTACATAGTGTGAGAAACTAGTAGACACTGGACAGATTGTTCATGTTGACGTACTATTGACCAGTTGTAGGGATTCTCTGGATCGTCTGGCTGCCACCGAATGACCACTTCGTTTGTTCGACTTCTCGTCCTGGAGCGGATGTGATGAAGGGCGCCCATGCCGCGACCCGCTACACCTGGTTCATCTTCATCATAGGTTGACGCTGTCTCATCAACAGGGCTCATGGCTTCTGTGAGATGACTGCCTCTCCTCCGTCCGCCTGATGGTAGTCAGTAAGCGTCATTGAAGGGCTCGTTGTACTTGAAAGCAACCTACGTCCGAGTTCGAGGTCGTTCTCGTTTGTGTCATTGACCATTGTGACCTTAGTTGGAAATTTGTCGTCTGTTTACGACTGATGATGAGCTCCAGAGGTTACTTATGGGATTCCCCAACTCTGTAGCAGATGCCGACCTCGGCTCCCTTTCGCGGCACAGATCGGCGACGAAGTCGAAGAGCCTCGATGATGGAGTTCACGTCAAGTATAAGCTGGTTCACTTTCGGGAGGAAATCGTCTTGCTACGAGATCTCAGACAGCTCGTTCAACATCGGCGAATTCCTGACAAATCAAGATTCGGAAAACACTGAAAAGAGGAAGAGCAGCAGCAGAGACGACGCAGGCCAAGGCTATTTGGGCCCCTTGTCCGTCCGGGTCTAGGACCGAGGGGCGACTGGGAATAAGGCCCAGCTGCGGGGGGGCAAGTCCGCACCGAGCAAATCAAAACAGATTTGAATATCCTATCTTGGACATGGTTTCAGTAGATTTCTTGGCTTGATAGCTGATTCTCAAACAAACTCTGCATTATTTATTTCGCCAAGTTATTGACTTGAATTATAGCATACCTGGACTCCCATCGGCGTAACTTACTTCGTCAAGGTTCGAGTCTGGGGTGACGATACCCGCTTTCGGGAGGCTACCTACCGCGTGGGGGAACCGATCCGACGCCCGCATTGCGACAATCGGAGTCTGTCTTGGACCTTATTGAGGCGTAAGTCTCTGACTTTGAGACTTTGGTCGTTTGTGGGAAGGCAAATGGTTCTGATAACGTTAACATTCACACTTGCATATACTCACAATGCTTATTAAAATTTCCTAGCCAATCTTGGAAGTCTGGTGTCACCACTGACGTCTTGATGTATGGGCACATGGCTGCAGTACCCAAGAGATTCGCAAGGGGTGGCCAAGGTTCTGGTGGCGTGCACAGTAATCGTGTCCAATCCTTCTATTCGTTTGCAACACAGTGGGACTATAAGAAGATCTTGTCGAGTGAGTGGTCAATGTGTATGTTCTCGGAATGTTTGGGTCTCCTCATTCCTCTAGTCCGCAATTGATCGCTTCCTGGATCAACGTGCCAGTATGTCGTATGCGTGGTGCCACATTTCGACCAAGTAGATTACGTGGAATCGGGGCAGAAAAGGGCACCGAGTAGGTGTGTTGAGAATATCATTTTGTCGAATTGTCTTCATTGAACTGTATGGTATCGGCTTCTTTATGTCTCAAGGTTGATCTGCTTCCCAAATCTCGCGTACAGGTCGACTTTGAGTTTCGTCATCTCGTCGCGAATGTTGCCTAATTTATCCTCGATCTCGCTCGTGTCCTCCTCGATCTTTGTTGAAGACGTCGTAAGCATCTCCTGTGCTTGCTCGAGGGGTAAATGGAAGTAAGAGTCGCCAATCTTGTACCTGAAGTCCTTTTGTCAGCGTCCTCATCCATCAATCAATCGTGGGGAAAACTGCCGACGTACTGAATCTTCTCGTCCTCGTCAGCAAGCTCCAACTCCGTGTTGAGATCGTCTAGCTCCTCCTTCTCCTTCTGCTCACGGCGTCAGCGCGTTTTTCACTTGTTGCACCATTGAATACGACAGATTCCATACAGTCTTGCTTTGCAGCTCCTCCTCGAGGGCAAGTTCCCTCTGATGCAGCCGACTGAACTTGTTGATCTTGTCCTGGTCTTCTCTCCGGACCTCGACCTCGTCTCCTCCAGTCTCGTCCTCCTTGGAGATCTGGGGATTGAGTCAGCTTAAGAAACGGAGCTGTTAGAGTCGAGAAGACTGACCATACGACGCTGGAGTATTGACGACATGTTGGGCGTTGTGACGAGCTTGGGGTACCGTGGTTGGAGGGGAAGCTCGACTGTGCGACGAGCTTCAAAAAGAGCCTGGTGGGGTACTTCATACCGTGCGCAGTGCACAGTTCTCGCAATCCCGAGTGTCGAGCCAAATAGGTAACATCACGGAGCTTAACACATGTATCATGTGCTCACAATGTAGCTTGGAGATGCTCTCAAATATCCTGAGTGAATGAGGTCCTGTCCAAATACTCTGCCTCGTGATTCAACTTTCATCGCACTGTTCCTGTGCCAATTCACATGTGATAGTCTGTCGCACTGTACGTTCCTGTACACTTTTAAGTGGGGATCTAGACAACGACACTCGGATCGCGGAACAACAGTGACACGCGAAGCAGCCGTCATCACGCCCATCGCGAAAGACCGCATTATCAGCTTCGCCGTCATGGGTCTTGCAAAGAAGGCCTATCCGAAGGCCACGTTGAAGAAGATAATCAAGGCACACTCGAATCACAACCTCAAGAAGAATGCCGATGTCACGGTGGGTACTTCCTGCGCATACGCGACGCGACGTTGGCTTTGCTAAACAGTCATGGCAGGTCTACCTGAATTACGTCCTCTTCATGGAGAAGTAAGTTGATTGGCAAACTGTGGTCCCGACGGGTTGTCTTTGCGGCATCAACTAATGAGTCGCAGCTTGGTCAAGGAAGCGGCCATCAAGTCGAAGCAGGCTGGGGATCGAGGCCTCACTGCCAGGAGTGTGAGAAAGGTCACGCGAGTACGTGTCTTCTCCTATTTCTCCTGCGCGTACACAGAAACAATGACTGACCATGAGACAGGACACATTGGCCAGATTCAAGGGTTGAGCGCATTGACAACAAGGGAACAAATGCGAATTAGCCAACTTGACTATGCCGCCCTTGCATACGAGGAAACCATGCAGAGCTATAGCTTGAAATACTTTGCACAAGACATTCAGCGTCTTCAGCTACCAGCTACCTTGGTCGCACGGATAGATGCAATAAGATAGCAGGTCAGTAGCCAAGGGGTCCCGTGGAGTCAATCGGGCCCAGGAGCTGGTGTGGGGAGGCATTTGAGAGAAGCAGCAAGCACAAAGGGCGTGTTTCTTCTTTGCATTTTGGCTTGAGCAGCGACGAAGCTGGACAGAACGGAGGCACGTGCGCGAACAGCAGAATATATAGTGAATGCACGACTCCATTGTCAGTCCCTCAGAGCAACAGAATGGACTTGATGGGTGGCCTCTCAATATGAGGTTGATCTTCGAGTTTCCGCCAGATTCTAGAATCATGCAGCTGTCATCTGAACCCCAAGCTGGGTCTAGCTGCTGTGTGAGGTGACAGTGGTCTGCGGTAGTGCCGGGTCTGGGGCAGCGCGTCACCTCAGGCTGCCAGGGTTGCAGGGGTCCGCTCAGGCAGCTACGGCCCCCCGTGCATTGCGCTTTCAGGTGCCGACAGGCGAAAATCCGTCACCGAGTCAGTCACCTGGCGCACTCGGTCCTCTCGTCTCCCGCCTGTCTCCAATTGCCAGCTCGAGCTTCAGCAAACATCCCTCCACGACTTCTCCCTACCACCCTTCCCCACCGAGATCCTATTCCTCATCAACTCAATCTACTCCCTCAAGCTGCATACTTGCACGTCAAACCTACGCAACACCCTTTTCTTTAGTCCTTAGAGACAGCTTCCTCTAGCACGCTCCTCAGGCTCCAGTCTCGTGCCCTCCTACCCAGTCCGATCAAAGCCAACCCAGCGTCAATACTCCCAAACGAAGCAACATGGCCGCAACCACCACTCAGCCTGCGTCCAAGTCCGCCAAGAAGAAGGCTGCCAAAGGTGTGCAGCGTACCGAGTCTCCTGCCCCCAGCTCCACCTCTGCTGCCGACAAGACTGCGGACACTACAAACGATGCCTACGAGAGCCCCTACATCAAAGAGCTGCAGAAGTACGTGGCATGGTGATGGAGCTGGTTCCGGGAACAGTATGGCTGACTTGTTGAACAGGAACGTTCGAAACATCAACAAGAAGATTGTGAGACTTCCAGTAACTCCTTGCCGGCGCACGAAGCAGCTAACATTTGCAAGTCCAATGCTTCCAAGGTCGAAGAGATCGTAGCTCAGCATCCAGGCAAGACACTCGAAGAGCTTGTGGCCAATAAGACCATCAATGCCGATCAGAAAGCGCAGGTTCAGAAGAAGCCCGGACTCCAGGCTCAGCTGGCGCAAACCGAGGAACAGCTTACCCAGTACCTCAAAGTCGACGAACAATACCGTACCCGAGCCAATGCCGACAAGGCAGAGTGGGAAAAGGCCCTGGAAAAGGCAAAGGCGGACGCCGTTGCTGCGGCCGCTGGTAGCAGCAAGCAGTCGCTCCAAGACAGCCTCCTTGTCTTGTCCCAATTCCTACGTCTTGCCGCGTATCGCCGCGAGGAAGCGCAGGACCCGGAATCGGACGAGAGCCAGGCCATCGAGGGTGTGCTTCTGGCGATCTACTCCGGTGATGAGAGTGCAGTTAGCTCCATGCTGAAGCTGGTAGAGGGTTCAGATGAGCAGGTGTTGAGCGTGCCTGGAGAGCAGCTGCAAACCTCATGTGCGTGCACCCAAATCTCCCCAAAATTTTGCAGGACCATTTCTGACGCCTTCTAGACTCGGTTGTCAAATCTCTTGCGCAAGAGTACAAATCGCCGGTCTACGCTGAAAACGCACCTGCTGAGGCTGAACCTCAGCCCGAGGTCGGGACCGACCCGACTATTGCCCACGCCACTGCCAGCGAGCTCGAGAGTGGGGATCTGTCTCTCACGAACGGTCAGTCAGTGGATGCCGTGACGAACGGTATTGCGAATGCCAGCATCAGCGACGATGCGGCTAACCCTGTGGCCGAGAGCAACTGGGATCTCAACAACAACATGAGTGCCTCGCAGGAATGGGTTGATGTAAAGGTCCCTCGCGATCCGACTGAGACAGAGGCCGGACTCGATGCCACTCCGGCTGCAGCAACCAACCAGCAATCGTGGGCTGATGATCACCCCGAGCCCACACAAGAGGTGAGAACTATGCTTCACACTTGCATATAATATTCCGTACTGACTTTCCCAGGCACCATCTGCTCCGGCTGACCCTAACGACGGCTTCCAGTCTGTGCAGCGAAACCGCCGACCTGAGCGCGATGGCAACAACTCCCGGGGTCGCGGTCGTGGCGGTCGTGGTGACTATCGTGGCCGTGGTCGTGGAGATGGTCGTGGTCGTGGTGGACGCGGTGGTCAGCACCGCGGCGGACGCCGTAACGAAGAGTCGTAGAGCACCCGACGTCGATCGGCGGCGCGACTCACCTCCCATGCCTCACAGCGAATCGCGCAGCGGCGACTGTATACCCGGGCATGGCGTCGGTTGTCTGCGCAGAGGCCCTTGCCTCGAAACACATGATAAAACGGCCTGGCTAGGTCGACATCTGCACCCATTGCATTATGAAATTTTCTCGTGATGAGCCCTCTTCGGGGGTTGTTCTTCGCGACGAGGAGCGGCTGGAAAACACACATCTTTTGAGCCGGAGTTTGTTGCCTTGTTCATGTGTGACAATCAATCTTACTTGTTGCTGTACAACCATTACAGGAGGGGAAAGGGGGCGGTACAAAAAGAAAAGGGTCAATTTGGCCGGTGGCGTTGTATCTTTCTGCTATTCGGCTGGGTCATTGCATGGCATGGACAAAAGCATGGATGGATGTTGGGGAGGTTCCCATACAAAGAATGTACATTGTTACCCCGATCATCTTCCACTTGTGATGTGAGCAGCGTCAATCTCATGTGACTAATTTGGCTGCTACTATGAAACCACGTTGAGAGGTGGCTTCTGCATTAGAATGTGAATGCCTCCATATTGGTGTGTTCATACTGACTTAGACCAGCATGGCTTCTGCCGTTTGGCAGATGTGATCTCCCGTAGGTTAGGATGATGTAGTACCTTGCCCAGCTCGGAGACGTTAGTTAAAAACACATATCCAGTCAAGTGGTTAAATTCAATTAAGTAGGCATGCTGTGCAATAAATCATTCAAGTTCCAGAATCGTACCTATCCATTATGTATGAATTACACAACATGTCGTTCAGGCTGAAGCCGACGTCGGCACTGAGACGCACAGACCAGGTGAATGATGCAGGAACTGGATCCAGCCACTGTGGCCTTTAGTGTTAGGGCCCTGGTCAGTTAAAGGTACAGTGGCCTCTTCAGTCCATTTGGAGAGAGTTAGTGGTCTGTGGTGGCGTCCCTGTGCCTGGGGAGGACAACTCAGGCGGTTACGCTAGCCCCGGTCGTCTCAAAGTGCAGGGTCCGCCGCTCTTGCCTTATTCCAGCAGCTTCACCTTGACTCCGAGAGGCCACATCACTCTCTCCCTCACGAGGCCACAACCGACTCCCCGTCATATAACCTCCACCTTGGTCTTTCCAAGACGCATTGCTTAAGACCCGGACTCTTCTCAGTCTTCTACAGCTGCCCGCATGGCTGCTTTCATGGATAACGAATCATAGCACTTCTTTTCTGCTCTCAATTGTCCTTGTCCAAACCCGGCGCATCGACCTGGCCCTCGTGCCCTTATCACATCCCACCATGGCGGCTTCCAAGATGTCGCCATTGAAGATGCTCCTCGGAGCTGTCTTCTTCTTCTCCGCACAAGTTTTCGCTGCCTCAGCTGTTCTCGGTGTCGATCTTGGAACAGAATACATCAAGGCAGCTCTTGTCAAACCTGGCATCCCACTCGAAATCGTTCTGACAAAGGACACCCGTCGCAAAGAAACCTCGGCCGTCGCCTTCAAGCCCACAAGGGGTACGCCTCAGGATTCACGATTCCCCGAGCGGCTCTACGGCGCAGATGCCATGGCCATTGCGCCTCGCTTTCCGGCCGACGTATACCCTAACCTCAAGTCCGTCCTCGGCCTCGACATCGACGATTCAGTGGTCCAGGAGTATGCAGCGCGGCACCCTGCTATGCAGATCTTGCCACACCCTTCTCGAAACACGGCCAGCTTCAAGTCAAAGACTTTCAGCGCCGATGAGGAGGCATGGATGGTCGAGGAGTTGCTCGCTATGGAGCTGCAAAGCATTCAACGCAACGCCGAAGTCACCGCTGGTGATGGCTCTACTGTACGCTCCGTCGTTCTGACTGTACCACCTTTCTACACGATCGACGAAAAGCGCGCCATCCAGACTGCTGCCGATCTCGCCGGTCTCAAGGTCCTCAGCTTAGTTAGCGACGGCCTTGCCGTTGGTCTCAACTACGCCACCAGCCGACAGTTTCCCAACATCAACGATGGCGAGAAGCCCGAGTACCACATGGTATTTGACATGGGAGCTGGGTCAACAAAGGCAACATTGATGAAGTTCCAGAGCCGATCAGTCAAGGATATTGGCAAGTTCAACAAGACTGTGCAGGAGGTTCAGGTGCTCGGCAGCGGCTGGGACAGGACCCTTGGTGGTGACGCTCTCAACAATCTTATCGTGGACGATATGATTGCCCAGTTCGTCGAATCAAAGGGCGCAACAAAGATCTCTGCTACGACTGAGGGCGTCAAGGCCCACGGCCGCGCCATTGCCAAGCTCTCCAAAGAGGCTTCTCGCGTTAGGCACGTTCTGAGTGCCAACCAGAACACTCAGGCCAGCTTCGAAGGGCTCTACGAGGATGTTGACTTCAAGTACAAGCTGACGCGCGCCGAGTTCGAGAAGATGGCCGAGGCGCACGCTGAGCGTGTTGCCGCCGCTATCAACGAGGCGCTGAAGATGGCGAACCTTGATATTGCTGACCTGACCTCCGTCATTCTTCATGGAGGTGCCTCTCGCACCCCCTTCGTTCAGAAGGCCCTCGAGAAGATTGTTGGCTCTGCTGACAAGATTCGATCCAACGTAAATTCTGATGAAGCCGCCGTTTTCGGAGCAGGCTTCCGCGCTGCTGAGCTCAGCCCCAGCTTCCGTGTCAAGGAGATCCGGATCATGGAAGGCTCCATGTACGCGGGTGGTCTGTCGTGGCAGGGCAGCAAGGACAAGTCTCAGAAGCAGCGTCTCTGGGGCCGCATCTCTCCCCTTGGTGGACCACCAAAGGAGGTGACGTTCTCCGAGCACGAGGACTTCGATGTCACATTCTGGCAGGAGATCGATGCGCAAGAGAAGTCTGTCGCCAAGATGTCCACCAAGAACCTGACCGCCACCGTCGCCGCTTTCAAGGAGAAATATCCATCTTGCGAGGACTCCGAGGTCTTTTTCCGTGTTGGTCTGAAGCTCAATGGTGATAACGGCGAGGTGGAGGTCGTCAAGGCCGCGGTCGAATGTGAGGCCGAGGTCAAGGAGGGCTTTGTCGACGGCGTCAAGAACCTCTTTGGCTTTGGCAAGAAGGACCAGGAGGCTTCTGCCGGTGAGGAGGCTGACTCTGGTAAGACTGAAGGATCTGAGGAGGTCATGAAGGAGGACGCGAAAGCTTCCAAGTCCTCTGCTTCTACTTCATCTGAGTCTGTCAGCTCCGCCACTGGTGCCGAAGCGTCTGGCTCCGCCGAAGATGTCAAGGCGGAAATCAAGAAGAAGCTCGTTGGCATCCCTGTCAACGTCGATGTTGTCAAGGCGGGAACCCCTCAGCTTACGAAGGATGAGGTCTCTAAGTCCAAAGACAGGCTGAAGGCTTTCACTACTTCCGACAAAGCACGTGTGGCCAGAGAGGAGGCCATGAACCAACTGGAGGCTTTCACGTACAAGATTCGAGATCTTCTCGAGAACGATGAGTTTGTCGCTCGCTCAACTGAGGCTGAGCGTACCAAGCTGTCGGAGCAAGGCAGCCTCTTCAGTGACTGGCTCTATGATGAGGGCGCAGATGCCTCCAAGGATGATTTCAAGGCGAAGCTCAAGGATCTTCAGGCCCTTGTCTCGCCCATCCAGAAGAGAGTTGAAGAGGCTGAGCAGCGTCCTGGTCTGATTGCTGATTTGATCGGGGCACTGGACCAGACGAAGAATTTCACTACCAACATGTATCAACAAGTCGATGAGTATGAGGCATGGCACGCCTCCGCGTCGGCGTCAAAGTCGGCATCGACCAGTATTGCCGCCTCGGAGGTTTCCGATGCGCCAGCCGAGAAGGCGACGGGCGACTTTGATAACCTCGAGGACGATACGGACGCGGATGCCAAGGTCACAGGGCGCACTATGGAGGAGGTCGCGGAGGAGATCGGCCCCGTGCCTCCGTTGTACAAGCGCGAAGATCTGGACGTGGTTATTGCTGTCGAGAAGTCTATTCGCGAGTGGCTTGACGAGCAGGTGCCCAAGCAGGAGGCGCTCAGCCCCACCGCTGATCCTGTGCTGTCCTCCAAGGATCTCTTGGCTAAGCGGGAGCAGCTGGACAAGGCGGGCGTGGATCTGGCGGTGAAGGGGGTGCGCAACTTCGAGAAGAAGTCAAAGAAGGCCACCAAGAGTGCGTCGGATCGCAAGAAGACCAAGACTGGGAGTGCAGCGGAGGAGAAGAAGACGCTCAACTTTGAGGACTTTGCAGACTCGGAAGATGGCCCCAAGGTGTTCTCGGGAGATGACATCGAGGAACTGATGAAGAAGGTGCAGAAGGAGAAGGAGCAGTGGGCGAAGGATGAGGCGGCGAAAGAAAAGGGTCACGATGAGCTGTGAGGGTGGATGGGGATAGATCTGATTGCATTCGCGCCCTGGTGGTTATGCGTGGACACTGTACAGGGAGTTTTGATACGGCAATCGCTGCAATAGCATGGCATTACAGGAGGACAAGCTGGTGCCTGCTGTTTAGATATATAAATGATATGATGAGCCAGAAGCTAAAAGGGCCTCAATATTTAAGGATGAGAAGGATCACTGAGGAACATCCTTCAGAGGTGTCATAGCCTAGGTGATGTATCACTCTACATGGGGGAATTCCGCATTTCAACACGACATGGCGGTCCCTGCACCGAGCATGCTCCGTGGTGTGACTGGTACACAGAAAGAAGCATTTGTCTCAACCTGCAACGCAATCAACCTCCATCAGACTGTCTTGCTATGAGGTGAGTGGTGCCAGACATGAATCCCGGCACATGTTGCAACGTGATCATGAGATTATAGGAGACGAACGGCTTCTGATAGAGAAAGGGATCACCATGGTGCTGTTCCTTTTGCCTTTACTGAGAAACACTTCAACAGCGAAGCGGCGAAGGGAGAGTACCTTCTTGGAGTGATCTCTCGTTTCGGACTTGATCTCCGAGGCCGGAAGTGGCAGCCCTTGTACCCGCGATGCTCGTCGCACAAACCCGTCCGTGGCCTGCTGCTGTCCGCGTTGTGTCGGCCAGACGTTGGCCACCTGCCTTCATCTGTCCCGACCAGCTGCCAGCACCTTCCGCAGCCGGCCCTTCGACATTCAAGACTCCTTCCCGCTCAGTCTCGCCCTGAGATTCGTCACCTTTCCTGGGCCAATGATTCACGATCACGCCATCGAAACCGCCCTCGTGAACATTCGTCCCATCTTGATGCTCCAGCACGTCAAGAAACATCCAAAGCAGAACGTTGTTCATGGAGCTGTGCCCTGCGACCCTTCCTTTCGCTTCAAGTTGCACTGACTGAGGTTTGACAAACTCTGTCGTACTGCACTCTGTTCCGCTGCATCAAGAAACTGGCTCTTTCTCGTGACAAGCATACTTCGTCTATCTCTGTTCTTGGCGTTTGTCAGGAAACAAATCATCCCCGATCGACTCCTTCGTGTGTTCCAACCATCGCCACTCGTTTCTTTCTCGCTCAACAACTCGACTATTCACAAAATTGCGAACTCGGACTTGACGTTGCCTGCCTCTCGCCGCTCTTTTTCTCTGTCTGCCGATCTCCGATCGCAATGCTGCTCGCAGTATTGGGCTCCCTGCTCCTCTGGGGGCCGGTGCTGACCGCCGCGGTCCCCTACCTTCAGACGCTCAACGAAGATGAGCAGGAGGGATCCTCCTTTTACCTCGAGGTGCCCAGTCGATCGTCACAGAAGAGAGACTTTGTGCGCGAGTGGACCAGTACGAGGATGCGATGGGGTGGAGCTGTGCCCGATGGGGTTCACTCCATGTTCAGGCTTGGTGATGCAGGTTAGAGATCTTCGACAAATCATTGCAAGTCTCTAATGTGTTTAACCACTGACGAAATGGGCAGAAGGGCGTGTTGGGGTCGAGCCTCTGGGCAAGGACGACATCTACGTCGCCGACGTTAAGATCGGCAACCCGCCTCAGACTCTCAAGATGGCCCTCGACACCGGTTCTTCGGACTTGTAAGACTGTTGGATACAATGTGATTGAATAAAATCCAGAAGCGTACTGACTGGCATACCATAGGTGGGTTCAATCCTCGGATACAATCTACAGAACCGACCCCAACGGTCCTTCTGCTCCCAAGTACATGCCCAACATGTCGCACTCCGCGAGCTTGGTAGAGGGAGCAGAGTGGGATGTGCAATACGGTCAATCATTTTCTCATTCCTCAGAATTCAAACTTTCTGAGATTGCTGACTTTTCGCAGTCGATGGCAACGGGGCGAACGGCATCGTCTACCTGGACACTGTCTGCTTGGGCAACTTCAAAATCGAGAATGCTACCATTCAATCAGCAAAAGTGATCGCCTCTATCTTCGAGAGTGAGCCCGGTCTCTCTGGTGTCCTCGGTCTCGCCAAGAATCTCCCCAGCAATATCGATCCCCCTGCTCCATCCTTCTTGCAATTGCTTCGCAAGCAGCTCAAGCGACCTGTGTTTACCGTCGACGTGAGGAGCAACGCAAAGGGTCGCTTTGACTTCGGCCACATCAACACCAATCTGGCCTCAGACAATATCACCTGGCTCGACACGGTGCCAAAGAGCATACACTGGGATGTCGAATTTGACCTCACTGCCTGGACCGGCGGTGAGAAGGTGTGGTGGTACCATGAGTTCACTGCCACCATCGACACAGGAACCACCCTGATGTTCATGCCTGACGCTCTGGTTTCCATGTACTGGCTGTCCGTGCCCAGCATGCAGGTTGATCCACGCCTCTCGGACGCATACACCTTCCTCTGCTCCGATGCCGACGAGCTGCCTGATTTACAATTCAAGCTCCCCAAGACCGAGCATGTCATCACTATCCCAGGCCACTACATGAATTACGGTCCCATCGAGGACGATCTGGGATACTGCTGGGGCGGCATGCAGAGCGCTGCAGGTCTCGAGGTTTCGATTCTCGGCGATACAATGCTGAAGGCTTTGTTCATTGCCTTCGACCTCGAGAAAGGTCGAGTGGGCTTTGCGAACAAGCACCTGCATGATGACGATGAGTGAGGTGACAACATAGAGGGAGAGAACCTCGTGATTGCGTATTTGAATTGGCCTTGTGGCTCACACATTCAGTCGCACAATCAGCCATTTCATGCCGAGGCTTGGGATCTGAACGGGTCTCTGGCGTCAATGGCTCGCAACACACATCTTCCCATGGTGTCATGTTCCCACACATGTCAAGTCCCATTATGTTCTCGTTGACGTCCAGCAGATGAGGATCTGGCTTCTCCTGACTGTTTTTGCCTTCTTTGTGCAGCCTGTTGCAATAGTCTCGCATCTTCTGCGTCAGCTTTAGCTTCTGACTTTCACAATATACCACACTTCGCGCCCGATACTGGACTCGGACCATCGAGGTTTGCGTGGAAGAAGAATAGTGATGGTGAATAGTGTCTTGCGCCATGATCTTGGGATATATGGTATACGCAGCGACGTCCTCCTCTTCCCCTTCCTACGTCTTCGTCTTCCGTCTCTGCCACTCGCCGACACGCACGCCTCTCTAGAACCCAGGAAATCTCCCGGCACTCTTTCCGCGTTTGCCTCCCGTCTATGCCACACCCCTTCTCTCTTCTCCTCACGACCACTCCACCACCGATCCAAGAAACCTGCCTGCCTCCTTCTTCCAATTCTCCTTCCTATAACGTGATGCACCAGCAGAAAGAGACAACAAAAAGGTCAAAGCCCATGAAACAGCGAGTGATCCACCTAAGTTCCCCCCACTGCTGGGAAAAGGGGATATATAGCGAGTGTTGGGGGGACGGAACCAAAAACAAATGATGTGGGGAGAGGGGAAACTCGAGATGAGATGAAAGGGACAAGGGGATTAAATGTGCTATGGTGTACGCCGGTGGTCCGTGTGTAAGCAAGAATGTCGAGCGATGAGTCCGATGTTTGAGAGCGGCCGTTACATGCTTATGGTTTCGAGGCAAGATAAGAACTCGGGCTCTAGAACTTCTAAGCCATCGTTCGTTGTGCCGTTATCGTCAACGGTCCGTCTTAAGTGGCAAGCCTCAGATGTCGCGAAATCGGTCGTTAGGTCGATCGGGTTCATTGTTCGGCTGTATGATATCGACGTTACTCTCGGTCACCATCTATAGCGAAAACGGAAAGAAAGCCCCCCGTGTCAGCCATGGACACTTATCGCAAGAAGAACAAAGGCCATCGACCAGATACTTGGTCTACCGCCCCTCGAGAAGTGGGATTGAGGCTGGTGTAAGGGCTCGCAAAGGTTGGTGATCACTTACCCTCGCTGCCGCCGGGAGTGGGGGGCATCTTGCCCGACCCAGGAGCGTGCTGAGCCTGCTGCCCTCGTGAACGGTCCTTGGAGGCAGCATCAGCGCCGTCCTTGGCTGTAGCGGTCTGTGTGTCGGTAGCAATGGCTGGGCGGGAAGGGTTGGATCGGCGGAGGCGCTCCTCCATCTCCTTCAGACGAGCCTCGAGGGAGGCGAGCTCCTCAGCCTCGCGAGTGACCTTCTGTTTCCTGCATTGACGGTGACCACTGTCAGCTTGACTTATAGCTCACAAAAGGGGGCGGGTTGTAGCTTATGTACCGTGTGTCAACTTCTCGGTCGAGGTCTGTGAGTGAGTTTTCGATGCGGAAGATGTCACCAAGCTCGGCGGAGAAAGACCTGGCGATTGTGCTGTTGATGGGGGCAGACAGTCAGTTTGAGGTCCTCAGCTGGTGGTACAAACAGGGGTGGCTGTTGCAGATAGCACATACGACTGCGGACGACGGCCATTGGGCTTCCAGTCCCTCTCGAGCTCCTCGTCGGTGAAGTTGCTCATCTTGGTGTTGTTGCCTGCGGTGCTCATATTGTGGGTGTTTGTTGTCGAGTCCGAGCCCCAAATCGTTATAGATGGTGGGCTGCGATGGAGGAGGGGTCACTTGTGAGCGGGCGTGCTAGAAAGATGCGGTGTGTGATATGTTGAAGCTGGAATCGATCGCAAGAGGGTTTACGTGGGATGACTGAAGTCGCTGAAGAGAAGAGAGGAAAGTTGAATGCTGACGTGTTTGGTGGTACGATGCTGGAAATGCTGGAATGCTGAGGCGTTGGGAGGTGAAAGGGAGGAGGACGGTCGAGGTGGTGGCAGCGAGAGCGAAAGGAGACGGACGATGGAGACGAGGGAGGTTCGAGTGAACACTGGCTGGCGGCGGCAGTGGATGCTCCAGGGGGGGCGTGGTCCCCTAGAAGATGATGTTGAAGCGATGTTCAGCAGACAGGACAGGGGTGTGCAGTGCCAGTGGTCCCCTAGAGCGGAGTCCTGTTGATTGATTGTGGGGGGCGGCGAGCAGACGGTGTCGTTCAGGGTAGCCTCTACGGTCTTGGCCACCGACCTAATCTCGGGTTTCCTCTGTACTTGGGTATCCTGAGCAACGTGAGGACGGTGACAAATACCTCTGCAAGTCTTTCTACAGCTCCTTCGTGATCCAAATGTCTCCTCTTCTTTGTTCTGAACAGCTATCGCAGCTGGTGAAAGTCGTGAAAGGGGGTCAAGTCATCTAGAGGGGAGGGTCCCGAGTTTCCCGCAGCACTAAATCGAGGTACCCGGCCGATAGCGCACCAGCCAATTCCAGGTACCCGAGCACTTGCTGAATGAGGATCCGCACAGGGGCCGCCAGACAGGAACCCAGAGACACAAAAAAAAGGAGGGATGTCCTCTCTCGATATTCGGGTGCTTGAATGTACGTCTCGGACGGAAATGAGGGGATGTCTCGGTGCGTGACGGTCGTCAATGCGAGGAGATGATGAAGGGTGCTTTGGTATGTGCCCACTGCAGAGCTGGACCACTTATCACACAGGCTTCTATGATACGATACGACACAACGGCGGAAGCACTGGCGGGAGATGATCGGCGGCAGAAACCATCTTTATAGTTTGCTTGGAGAGAGGACATGCGAGTAATCTCATGGGTACAATCCCACACATTCATCACTAGACACAGCTTATAGACACGCTCTTATGATCGTCCTCACGCGTTCGTCAGTGGTCACCCATCGAGACCAGGTCCCCCCTTGTGCTGCCCCAGGAAGTGCCCAAATGACCCTGTCTTGGTTCCAGACAATTTCCCCCCATGATTGCCTCTCCTCGCCTAAGTCCGTCATGGCATCAAATCCGGTAAGGGGTCCAGAGCGGTCGACTTTTGCGACCTGGGCCACTCGTGAGCTGCTTGTGGCTTGCTCACGTGCTCTCCCATGACCACGAGGCTGGCTCATGTTGCAATGACGATCCGCGCACATATTCATGAATCACATCATAACCTGAAAAGATTGAGTTACATGCTAGCATTCGCGTTTCGGCATAAGCATTTCATCTTCTGCCTTTGCTTATGCAGATCTTATTGGCGGTTTTGTCGCTGACCCAGGCCTGCGGTTGCATCACCGGCACGAACCGAAACGCGGCACTCACAGTGACATGTCACTAGGTACATAAGGTAGGCACACTGCATCCTGTCAGCCGTCGCCACAGCCTTGCAGCAGCTCTTCCCAGTCATATCCTACGGCACAGCACCCACGTCGTCATACATGACATAATTCCCACATGAATCCATTTGACAAAGGATCGAGACTAGAACACGCTAGATAGTAAGCGTGGCGAGCTGCCGCACGGGCAGCTGGGAACAGTTGCGCTACCCTGTACAGCCTGTCTTGTTGTTCATCACACATCGAAATGGAATCCCGGATCATATGAGCAGTGGAAAAGTCTTGCACATCGAGATGAGATCGATAGAACCAAAAATTTCTCGCCAAATTCCGTGACCATATGCAGATTCATTTGCTTCCTGATTCGCATGGCCGCACTGGACTTTGAAGATGGACGTCCTTGATCTGTTGCGTTTGGTCAACATTGGTGGTGAATCACGGGTGGACATTATGACCTTCAGCACACGTGTTGGGCATAATATGACAGACACATCAATTGTTTTGCAACCTTGGATTGCGTCCAGATGCGCCGCAGCTTTGTCGTCTATTCTAATTCGTCGCCGGTGCCGCCATAAGCAAGGTATAGTATCTTACAAAGGCGCTTCTAACCTCGTGGCATTGGCCATTGCACATCTCCATCGCATCTATGTTTATCAGCCCAACTCCTGATCCTCTCCACCTGCCACCCACTCGTCCACTGTCTTCCGTTACTCGTCTGCTTCGTTGCTGGCCTGCCCAAGCTCGCCCTTGTGTCCAGGATGCACAGCCCGTCGGTGTACTTCCACTGCATGCAATCCTCCTTCGTCTCGCAAGCACGTTCACAGCTCTCGACATTGTCGTGTGCGATCTGCTCCTCTATCGAAAGCTGCCAATTCTTCTTGCCCGACTTCTCCACCTCCCAGTCCTCCAGTGTGGCCGCCCCCGGCTCCTCTGACTTCGGAGCAGAGGCATTCAGGTAGTAATGATCGCTGCTAAGGTTGTCCCAGTCATCGCGGCGCGGTTGAAGTTGTCGGGAGAGGAAAGCGTCGTAAAGAGTTTTGAAACGCATGACATCGCTGTCGAATCCGCGATCTTGCTCGAATGCCCAGACGGAGGCAACTTCCTCGGCACTCAGGTGGTGCATTGTGACGATCGGTTGGCACCATTGCCGGGAACCATACTCCAGCGTGTATGGCTTCTCACCGTTGATGGTCGGCCACTGCGTGCTCAATGTTAGCATGGATCCAACTGTGATCCTCCACAGCAAGCGAATAGTCGGAAAGACTGACCATATTCTGAACCTTGATGTCTGTGGTGTTATGCAACGCTCTCGCTAGCAGATAATCACCACAGCATGTGTTCTTTGCCTCGCCGTCCCATTCGTTCGCCAAGCCCTCGTTATCCTCAAATACTGTCTTCATCAGCGCCTTTGACATGAGATAGCCGCTCCCGCCATGCGCAAAAGGGAATCCTCCCAGCATTGCAGCGCTGCCGAGGTAGTGCTTGTGATTCGGATCCAGTCTCTTCAGCCACTTGACCAGTGACGGCCAGAATACATATGTGTCGGCATCGACATACAGGTACCAGTCGTAGCTAGGTCGGAGTCTGTACGTCTTCTCGGCCATGTGAATGTTCTTGTACTTGTCTAGTGCCCATCCTTGTCTTGCGCTATCCTCGCCCTTGTTGCACGTTTCTTGATCCACGGGACAGTTCCGCTGTCGACGGTACAGGTCGAAATCGGGGTTCTCTTCTTGCGCCTCGGGAAGGACGGTGTCGAGACTGTCGCGAATCTGCTGGCCTGCGACAATTTGTTCCATATCGCTGAAAATGAGATAGTCTGGGAGGCAGCGAAGCACGGTGACTGCCTGAGTCGGTATTTTGGAATAAGATTCCGAGGCACCTGTCTTCATAACCAAGAGAATGTTGGATGTGTCGGGGAAATGCTTGCACACATCTTCGTCAGATTGGTGTGTCAATTCCGGCGGGTGGCCATCGGTAGACACAGGTCTTCCTCCATGGTCCCCAGACAGTCGTAAACCTGAGGAGTCGGCGAGCGAGAGTTTCTCCCGTAGACTGTCCAAGCCCAAGCAGCGCCCACCGTTAGGACATAAACCTTCTAACGTGTCATCGAGTCTTGAGTAAGTTAATAACAAGCCCGCGACAATACAGCAAAGCAAGGTTATGAAAATGAACTTTCGACCAAACATGATGGTCGAAGCCGCATGGTGCTGAGAATGAGGATTGTAGAAACGAAAAGGAGCGAGAGTCCACAAGTAGGACTGAGGATCGGTTGGCAGCAGCAGACAAACCCAACACTGCACCCTTGTTCTAAATCAAGTAACACCCAGCATGCCGGTCGCGTGTTGAACTATGGCGGGCGATAAGCTTCGACGCTTCCGGGGGGAACGAGGAGTGGCTTGGTGTGATGCCCTAGATCCAAGACCTCCCGGACCAAGACTCCATAGACCCTCCCCCGGGACGTAGATCCTCTAGAAGCCCAAAGGATCGGCGTGCCGTATCGAAGTGCCCTGCCAGTCACAGAATGTGCGATATGGGAAACTCAAGTTGAGTTTAGTGAGCTTCAGGCAACCATTGCGATGGTTGCGGGTCGTGAGCCCGGAGTCTGTTGAATGGTATGCGCCATCCAAAGACTATTGCGCTCCGCTGTGGCGCGAATAGTAGGCAGACCATCGTCCTATACGTCCGTTCACGCGAGGTCTGCCGTATGATCCGATCAAGTTGCGTCGTGGATCCACGTGTAAGTGTCTTGAAGCATCACTGGCTGCGACTAAGGCAGACCCCTGCGTCGCAGTCTGTGGGCCAACGTCCTCGTCAATCCGGCAGACTCACCGTTTTGAAAGAGCCGCACATACCAGAGCGACTTTGATCATGTTGTGTTACCTTGCCTATACCTTTTCCCAGACCTTCGTCCGCTCTGGGTTTTGTTGACACCTTGAGCACTTGCTGTTATCGGGACTGCGTCCGGATAGGAGGACGGGCTTGTTGTGGCCAGTGTGGGAGACATATGATGGACGCGGCGACGGCTGATCAAAGGCGGTCCGATTGGCGCCGATCAGTGAGACACCGCGAGCGCTCACTTCGAGCTATCTGCCAACCTGCTTTTCTCACTGGAAAGCTATTGCCAGAGTCTAGCACCAGCCCACCAGCCCACCTGAATGCACATACATTGCATTCGAGGTGATTCAGACATGCTGCCTTGGCAGACTGAAGGAGATGCGGCTCAAAGGTGATGAGGGCTCGTGTCTCACTGCTGCTGGCAAAGAGAATGCCATAAACTTCGAGGCAAATGTGCCGTAACTGTACCTGATCTAGCCTCCTCGGAGTCGTCGAGCGCCATAGTTCTAGACTCATGCTCAGAGTGTACTTTGATCGAAATAACTATCAAGAAGTGTAACGTACGCAGCGTCAGACCCCTGTACGTCGAAAACTGAGGTCTGTTCAGCCTTGTCGCATCCGCATGAAAGATGGCGGAGTTTCTCAACATTGCTCCATCGATGGGTACAAAATCTTCAGACGACTCCAGCCGTACCGCTGTTCTGGGATTCATCATCGGCGGGTTCCTCGCTGTGATCCTCTTCATCTTTCTTATGTCCACGGGGTACTGGGTATACGCCTGCTGGACATACCGTCAATGCTGGACGCTACGAAGGCGAGGAACAGACAGTGGCAGTCGGCGTGTCTTTCCTCCTCTCAGGCCACCTTGGCCTAGTCGCGAGCAGATCATCGCGGGTGTATTGGCTGGACTCTCATCGCTCTGGGGGTTTGGGACAATGGTAGAGGAGCGAGGGCGGGCAACGGCGTGGACCGGGAGCCTCGCCTGCGCATACATAGGTAAGAAGCTCTCATGCAAGTTCGGAGTCGACCACCGAGAAGAGCGCTGGAGCGAAGGAAGGGGCTGTTGTGCACTAGAAAGCGCCAAATCTCTCTCGTGCTCTATCAGATTAGCGATACAGGTAAAGTCATGGGTGCGATTCTTGTTTCCCAAATTGAAAAGTATAGTTGTGGCGTGCTCACATAAAAATTCCCCATTCGAATGCCCGGATGCACGCGTGCCACTCTTCGTGTAGCGCGCTTGTTGGGTGAGGTGGAACGCGAGATTCCATCTCAGTCCACCAAATTGATGATTATCCTCTTTCCAGGGATACCTGCAATTCTTTCGGGGGGTACAGCAGTCTTGACGAGCTTGACGATCAAAAGAAAGCAGAGAAGACAAATCCGGTCGGTTATCGCCTGGAAGGTACGGCAGTTCTGCACGTGACTTGGCGACACCACACCGCAGCGTCTCCACGCGCAACACCCCCTCCAGATCTCCCGACGCGTCAAACTTACACGATTTTCTTTTATTCTAGTGTCAGGCGTTTCCTGTTTCAACTCTCGAAGCATGGACAATGGCCGAGCTCCACGCCGACCACGCAATGGCGCACCGCCTTCACACCGCACGCCTGAGGTGACTGGTGGCAACGATGAGGACGAAGACCAAGGCCGGCGGGCACCGCCTCTCAACTTCAATACCAGGCTCTTGAGACGTGAGTAATGATTTCTCCGATCAGGAGCTCAGTTCAGTTCAGTCAAATGTCTCTTCTCTCAAGCGATGAGCACGATTGCGGAAATGAGTTTCCCTGTTGTGCACAAAGTTGGGGCCAGTGCTCCTTGCCAGAAGTTTGACCTCAGTCCTTTGGACCTTGAATCGTCGGAGAAGCATTGTCGGAGTTGCTGGAAATCTATGTATATAAACACGGATCTCTATTCCTTTGCCGAGATGTCAAAATCTTCATCTCAACCTCAAGGATCGATTCAGACCATCCTCGCACGCGCTCACTATTTTTTACTACACGCACGCATCACACACCCACGAGTTACCACACATACCACCAGACCTTTGTCAAACATGCCATCGTATATCGACTTATATAAGGTCACCTCTACGCTGTCTCCTGCTGGAGAATGGCAGGCCTATCAGCCCAAACGCATCTACAAGCCTCATGTCCACATCGATCAAGTGTCAAAGCGGGAGAGAGGCTTGCGATTCTCATGGCTCGTGAAAAGCCCCGAATCCAAAGTGGCCTCTGGATTATCGGATAGCGCTCACGAAGAGGATCCCCATGACCTATGCCACTTTCTCCTAGATGAGGCGACTGATGTCGGTGAAGTCATCGAGGGTGATGAGGAGTCCATCGCTCGCGACATGAAGCTGCTCTCTGAGCCGGAGGTTCAAGAGGGACTGTATCAGAGGCAGCTACAGAGGCTTTACGATGAACTGGACAAAATGGAAGCAGAGGCGAAGGAGAGGAAGAAGAAGCAGAGAACGTCACGACATGGGACCCGAACTGACGGCCTCGCCAGCCCCCCGAACAGGTCACACACCCAGGCTTAGCATGCCCGAGGTGTCGTCCGATTCCGACTCGGAGCCGGACCTCAGCATCCTCGCCATGGCTCGCGGCCCCATCGGTGCCGTCGCAGCCACGCCAGAGCAGCAGCAACAACTCCAGCGGATACAGCAGATGCAGGCTGCAGAAGAAGCCATGGCGCAGGAGCAGTATGAAGCGGAGGACACGAGTGTTGAGGAGCAGGTCGATGAGGAAGTGGAAACTGAGGAGGAGGGAGATGAAGACGCTGAAGATCATGAGGATGGCCCACAGTTGGGTGATCCGGCCGCGGCTGGGCTCAAGGAGATCTCCAACCTGGGCAAGTTCACAGTGAGCAGCCACAAGCCCGGCAACGGTGTGGAGGAGCTGAGGAATGACGACACAAAAGCCTACTGGCAGTATGATACCCGACTTACATCGACATCATTCCTTCCAAGCAAAATTTGCTAACGTGCTCCAATAGATCAGATGGGCCACAACCACACAGACTCACTGTCTACTTCGTCAAGCGCGTCGGCATCCGCGACATTCGCTTCTACGTGAATTACAACGAGGATGAGTCGTACACACCCACCAAGATCGTCTTCAAATCCGGAACGAGTGAGAACAATCTTATCGAGTTTGCGTCCATGAGTTTGGAGAGTCCGGTCGGCTGGCAGCAGGTTCCCATTGCTGGTGCCGGTGGTGACCCTGACGGAAACACACTAGTGTCGTACGTTCTTCAGATGCAGATTCTAGAGAACCATCAGAATGGCAAAGACACGCACCTTCGAGGTATCAAGCTCTACGCTTTCGATGGGGACTCGCCTCAGGGGGCAGCGGCAGCGGCAGCAGCTGCCGCAGCGACGAATGGTGGTGGCTTACCAACTCTGTCAAAGGATATCAAGGCAGAGAAGGAGGTGATGGACGAGCCGACCGCAGTCGAAGGTGCAAGGCAGAGACTTAGTCTCAGCTCCATCGCGAGATCGTTAGCCGTGACGAGGCTGGATCAGGGGACGGAAGGTCTGACGATACCAGACTACATGCGAGAGCCCGAGCTTCGGTGATGCTGGTATCTTTGCCTTCGGCTTGATGCTTTACATGCGGCGTTTGGAGGTAGCGATTGTTTAGCCGGGGGAATGGAAATAGCTCATCAGGACATGTGACGAGATGCATATCGGTCAGGCGTTCGATGCGGCTCTTGCTATGTTGACGTTCGATGGGCCCTCAGCCTCATAACATCAATGGAACTTTCTTCATCAATCTGCGTCACTGTCAAACATCAATGATGTCTCGCGCAGGGTGATACTTTTTACACTTTCGAACACTACGTCGATACTTGGTAGGACTTACAGCCCGCGATGAGCAGAGTCATATTCCTTTCTTGTGCCACACGAGGCAGGGCAATACTGCACGAAGTTCAATAGTCATGTTCTGGAAGACTTCCACGCCACCGCCCGATGCGCTGCGCCGGATGATGATCCGGCGATGACCCAACGAGGAAGGACCTGCTTCTCGTGGTGTTATCCGCGCCTCACCTAGGCTGTCGCCACAGCGGGTAGGGTGGACGAGGCAGAGCCTTAGACGGTCATGTGAGAGCACTCAATTCCACAATATGGAACATCTACCCGTAGATGTTGTGAATGGCAGTGCAACCTGGTGTGGGGCGTTTCGACGATCTGGAGAAGCTTGAGGTGACGGGTCCCGAGCAGCGGCTAGGTCAGGAATAGCGTCGCTGGAATGAGAACCAAATGGAGTCGGGGTTCCCACGACCTGTCTGTCGGGATTAGGACGGTCGATGTATGGATTCAGTGACTGGTACTGGGAAAATGGTGCTTAGAGAGTCAAGGGCACGAGACGAGCGGGTGGTTCCAGTGCAGTCGTGTCTCGGGCTATGTGCGGCGTGCATTCTACGAGTTCCAGCATATCAATGACACCATGACTATGGGGAAGAAGCTGCAGGCTGCATGCGAGCTCTGTTGATAAGCAACGGAGAAATGCGTTGCCTTGACAGCGCCAAGGACTCGTCGAACGCCAAGAACCATGGGAAAGGACAGTCGATGTGCAAGTGACCTCGCGTGTCGCGCCCAGCTTTATCGCTGGATTGATGGCTGTCAAGATCAGCGAGGCAGTGCACAAGTTTGCTGCCCTTTTTGGTAGAGAACCAGCGACCGGCTGCATCTTGCCGTGGGCTTAGTGCTCGAAGTGGGTGTGATCGCAGTCCGTGGCTGATGTCACTCAGGACTAGCGGCTCTTGAGCAACAACAGCCGTCCGCTTGGCTGAGAGGATGGATGGGATCAAGCGCGAGTAGCTCTTCAGGCTCGTGCCCATGGTGCAGAGTCAAGAGCGAGACCTCTTGAAAGTGAGGAGGACAGCCATCTGAGCAGCTCGCTCTCTTGTCTGCAGGCAAGCGCAGGAGTTAGGGAAGCACCCCAGACTTGGCTTGATAGGAGCTTCTCTCACTTGTCGTTCAGAACTGTGTAGATAGAATTTGTTTCCATAACACTAATACTGTGTCCCAGAGCTGCAGGCTTGGAGCCGGGGGTCTTCAGGGTGAATGAGAGGAGATGTTTCGATACTGTTTCGCCCAGCAACCCCTGTGGCCCCAACTTCTGGGCGCCAAACCTTCTCCGCCCGATGGTCAGTACTCGCAGCTCGGAGCGCCAATCCGGAACTGTGATCAGCCGTGACTTGGGTCTAGATTCGTTCTACGATAGAGCAGCATTAGTCGGGCGTTGTCGAATTGATGACCCGACTAGGCGCGGGACGAACTGGGCGATTGGAAGGGAAAGTGTTGTTTGGTTCGGCAAGGTAGGCTGATTCGCTGGCTGATATGTGCAATTGGGAAAAGTAGACGGGAAAGTCTGCGACGGATCGATCGGATTGAGGAAGAGCGGGGGAAACCGAAGATCAGGTCATGCGAGGAGCCACGTGAAGTGAAGAAAGGGATGCTGGACAGGGACAGAGCAAACCTACCTACTGAGAAAGAATACACGTACAAGAGGAGGCGACTTTTGGCCAGGCCATCGAGAGAGAGGAAGCTTAGCTCGAGGGAGATGAAGGTGAGTGGACGAATGTCACCTCCCCCACACGAACACGGCACAGCAGAAGCCGGGAGGGAGGGTGGTCGCGCACGGCGTTGATTCGACGGAGGATGTGTTGTGGGTTGAGAAGCACGCGAGGGAGGTTTCGGTGGCGCGAACGGATTCAGGTCGATGGCCAGATGAATCAGGTAGTAGCTTGAGAAGGCGATGAATTGTACGCACTGACAGTGCTGAATCTCCCTGGCCTAGCACCTATGGCGTCCTAGTACCTGCTTCGGTACCGAGAGCAGTGGCGTGACACTGGCAGTGATCAACTCTGGTGCACTGCCTCGGTGTATACTTCGCGAGCCAGGCACCCACTGACACCAACTGCCAGTGCCAGCGGCACTCTCCACCACCATTCAGCCCAGCGCCCGAGGCTGCAGCCCCTACCACCTACCGTACGGCACAGTGGGCATCCACAGTGGGCATCCCCCGTGATGGGGCCAAGCCTTGCGCCAAGCTGCTAGAGCTGCTACTGAGCTTCGTGCACGTCAGCCCATGACTGATGGATCGAAACAAAAAGACATTGGGCACCCTCCATTACGATTGCTCCCACAGAGCTGCGGTACCTTACGACCAGTAGCTCTTGGGAATTGCTCGACGCATTTAATACAAAGCTCTCCTCCCTCCCCGTACTAAGGTCCCTTCTTCTTTCCGCTTGCGTCCAGGTTCAAGTCCCCTGTCTCAACCTCCCCCACACTCGACTACTACCTAGTACCTACACCATATCACACAAGCCTTCACTTCTCAATTAACCACTTCCCACACCCCAAACACTGTCATTCACAATGGACGCAAAGGCTCCTACTCTCAACGACCCGGCCACCGGGCCCTCGCCATCTTATGAGACCAACAACTCAGTTCCTCACACCAATGGCAGCAGCTCCAAGGCCCCCGAGTCTGAGACTCACACCGGCGGTTTCGTCGCTACAACCAAGATGGCCGTGCAGCCACCCAAGAAGGAGGATCTTCAGAAGACATATGCCACTACCGTCCCTGGAGAATCCAACCCCAAGGGATGGTACGGCTCTATGATCAACACACTCGGTGCCTGCATCGGTACTATGGGCGCCATTCCCTGCTGTATCATCTGCCCCAACCCGTACAAGAGTGTCAACCAAGGAAATGTCGGTCTCGTCACAAAGTTCGGTCGTTTCTACAAGGCTGTCGACCCCGGTCTCGTCAAGATCAACCCTCTGAGCGAGCGTCTCATTTCCATCGACGTCAAGATTCAGACCGCTGAGGTCCCCGAGCAGATTTGCATGACAAAGGACAACGTCACCCTGCGTCTCACATCCGTCATCTACTACCACATTGTCTCTCCTCACAAGGCCGCTTTCGGAATCAACAACGTGCGCCAGGCTCTTATGGAGCGTACCCAGACTACTCTGCGCCATGTTGTCGGTGCCCGCATCCTCCAGGACGTCATTGAGCGTCGCGAGGAGATTGCCCAGTCCATTGGAGAGATCATTGAGGACGTTGCTGCTGGATGGGGTGTCCAGGTTGAGAGCATGCTCATCAAGGATATCATTTTCAGCACTGAGCTTCAGGAGTCTCTGTCAATGGCTGCCCAGAGTAAGCGTATCGGAGAATCTAAGATCATCGCCGCCAAGGCAGAGGTAAGATGGCGCAAGCTTCCAACACAGCCCAGGTGACATATTGCTAACAGGCGTTGCCTCACAGGTCGAGTCCGCCAAGCTCATGCGACAAGCTGCCGATATTCTGAGCTCCGCTCCCGCTATGCAAATCCGCTACCTCGAGGCTATGCAGGCAATGGCCAAGTCCGCCAACAGCAAGGTCATCTTCCTGCCGGCCGCCAATCAGACGATGGGCCCGGCCGGCAACCTAAGCGCTCAGCTTCAGAAGCCCGGCGAGACCCCCGTTGTCACCGACGGCGACGCTCTCGAATTTGGAGGTGGGCAGGACGCGGGCTTGCAGCAGGCCATGACCTCCCGCATGATGGAGAGCATTTAAGCCGGCTGAAACGCTCTGCTTCTTCTTCACAGTCAACGAATGAGCTGCAGAGATGCTGACTTCTTGGTGTTCTCCCCTTGCGGGTAGGCTGGTATAAATGATTGTGAAGCACACACTGCTCACTACGCATCTTGCCTTGCTTTCACTGCACTGCGATCCTCACCTTTTAAACGCGAGAAGTTCACCGAGAACTTTCTACACTCATGCGAAACCTACCATGCAACTTTTACTGCGAGTCTTTCGAATCTATCCTTTACGCCCTACCTGGGGTAAAGGTCTGTTCTTGACCATCTTTTCTGCCTTTTTGTCTTTTTCCCCATACCCTATGCGTCTGGTTGAAGTCGAGATGGGGAATGATGACGGGAGATGATACCCTATGATACCTATTGTGAGGATTCAGGCTCCTTTGAATTCTGTTACTGCTTTTTATCGAAGCTGCCGAGGCGGATACCCCCACCGGATCGTTCTTTACTGAAGGCTGGATGCCGAGGGCTGTAATGAAATGCAACGTAGCTGTTATAATAAGAGCATTATGTTGCCAGATGTTGGTTCCCGTGACCTGATTCTTGTGACCTGATCCCAAGTTACTCGATGACAAGTAGGTGCACGCGACTTTACAGTGCAATTTATAGCAAAGGTTACAACTTCACGCGTAGTCGTAGCAGAACACAAATGTCTGGATCCTGTTTACTCATTGATGAGAGCAAGAGATACAAAGCTAGGGATTTATAACAAGATTGCAAGAAAAAACACATCATGATGAGATGCAAGAAAAAGGTTTTCCCCAATGCGCCCATGCCTTACGCATAAACCACCCAAACGCCGGAAAAGTCGTCTGCCTCCGAGAGAAGTGATGACTCGCGAGGCAAGACCCCAAATCAACAAGAGCCAAAAGAGAAGGGTAGGTATGCTGAAGGCAGGCAAGAAAGTATGTCCAAAGCTTACACTCCAAGACCTTGCCGTAGCCAAAACCGCACCAGACCCTGTAATAGATACATCGAGAGCGTGAGAGACCTGACAGCCTGGTGCTGCCAGATTCTTAAGCCTTCTTCTTTTGCTTCTTCTCTTTTCTTGCTGACTCGACCTCCGCCTCGTCGTGCTTTCGCTTCTTCTTCTTCTCGGGGGTGGCAGCCGCAGCAGCCTTCTCCTCGGCCTTGCGCTGCTTCTTCAGCTCCTTCTTGCTGTGGACAACAGGCGTGCCGTCGGCGTTGAGCTCGACATCACCGCGCTCGTACTTGCGCTTGAACTTCTTGACGGAGATACCGGCAGCCTCGGCGAGGCGCTCGAAGTCCTTCTCGGTGAGCTTCTTGGGCGCATCAGAGTCTGACTCATCAGAGTCAGAGTCGGAGTCGGAGTCTTCCTCAACGACCTCAATCTTGGGCTTCTTGTCCTTCTTCGACTTCTTGTCCTTGCCATTGGTCATCTCGACGTCGCCGTTCGTGTCGACACCATCCGCGTCGTTGTCGTATTGCCGAGTCTCCTTCAAGCCGAAGGGAGTAGAGGCGCCAACGAGCTCGCCAGAGGGAGTGACGTTGGTGCCTTTGGGCAGAAGAGGCTTACCCTCGAGCTTGCGCAGGTGATTCTCGAGCTTGATGCGGCTGCTGAGACCAAGCATGGCGCGCTCATCCTCGTCCTCCTCCTCATCCTCATCAGGCTGGCCGAGGGCGTCCACACGAAGACCAAGGGCTGCCTTAGCAGACAGCATACGGGCAATCTTACCCTTGTTGCGGCCGGTGGCCTGGCCGATGAGAGAAGAGTGGTAGATGAGTCCGTACTTGGGTGTATCGTGCTTGGTCTTGAGGGCGCGGAACAGAGCCTTCTCGGCACCGAGAATCTGGATGGTAGAACCAGGAGACTTGGCGAGGTTCATGAGGGAGCCAGCGTGGGCAATGAGGCGGGCACCAACAAGGTAGCCAATGAGGGCAGTCAGGTTAGGAGCAATGGCACGCATACGGCTCTCGAGGTAGGAGGAGAGCTGAGAGCGGTACTCAGAGTAGACAATGACCTGTTCGGCCAGAAGTTTGATGTTGTCCAGATCCTCATCAGTGATCTCAGTACCCATGCTGATCTCGGCAGCCTCTTTGATGGCAGTTTCGAGCTCCTCGGGTAGAATGTCGGAGAGATCACTGTTGGTGACATTCTGGCGCATACCGACGTGAAGAATGACACGGGCATAGGCAAGGTTATCGTTGAGAATCTTGGCCATCTCGGGGAAATGCCAACCGTACCACTCCTTGGTTCGCATTGCGTAGACGTTGAGCTCCTTGTCGAGATCGTCGAGAAGCTTGACGGCTTGGATGATCATAGAGTCGACCTTCTCGGCGGAGAACTTGAGTTTGTGACGCGACATGGAGTGGGAGAGACCCAGGGACATGCGGTCGATGTTCTCCTGGGCGAGACCAGGGATGAGCTCGGAGAGGTGCTCACGAATGCCACGGAAGACATCCATGGTGTTGTTGCCGGCAACGGGTGTGATATTGAACTGAGGGAGGTTTGAGATGGCAGTGCCGAGCTTGACATCGGCGACGGCAAGCGAGGCCTTCTTCTCGGACTTGAGATCGTCGAGGAGGGAGGTGAGGAGAGCAGGGACCTTGCCCTCCTTGAGGGAGGCGGCCTCTTCGAGAGCCATGGCGGCGCTGTCGAACTTGACAAACTTCTTGAGTTTGAGCCTATGAAGGGGAGAAGGTCAGTAAATCTGAATCGTGATAACTGAGTCGGTTTGGTGGCCTCACATTTCGACCAGCTTCTCGGGGCGGCCAAGCTCGGCGGCGAGGTCGTCATTCTTGAAGAGCTTCTTGTCGGAAGACTTGAACAGGCCGTAGCTGCAAAGATGATTGTTAGCATGACTGTTCCTCTCGCGGTGTCTCGACCCTCTCAAATCGTAGTCTCGATCGCTCGCAGTCGGAGACTCGAGGTTCGGGGAAAGAAAGGCTGGAAACGCACCCTGCCGGCGTCTCGGCGAGAACGAAGAGAGACATTGCTGCGGTGAACCTCTGGACGCTCCTTCTTCTTGATCAGTCAATTGAGGTCACGACTGCCCTTGCCCAAATGGTGTCGTCGGGATATGCGCGAGGGAAGGTGGCAGTAGAATGGCAGTGGTGGGCTGGACCTGCTCTGTGGTGGTGGAAATTTTTTAGACAAAAACTCTCGAGGCTTGGGAAGCTTTTTTGCTGAGGCTCCACTTTGGCTGCTTCTTGTCTGGCTTTGCCTTCTGCAGCCTCCGAATCCACCTTCAGTCAAGGGAAGCCCCACTTGATTCAGGTTGTACAGGGTAGTCCAGTCTGACATGATCTTTTGCCAAGCTCACTCGGTGGTTCGGCATTACTGTACATCCGCCAGCGCTGCGACAGTGCCAGTGAGCCACCCAGTCCCCCAAGTCGCCCGACCCACTACCACTCGCAGCCACTGGCAGTGTCGTCGTCGTAGGTCAACCTCCAACTGACGTCCGAGCTGTCTGTGCCTCCCATCAACTCTCGATCTTCCGCTCTCCAGACAACCAGCCCTACTCCTTCTACGTCCCTTCAATCATCGAGCTCAAAGATCATATCGGACGAGATGGAGGGTCTTCTCTTCAACGTCAACAACGGGTGGGTCGCCGCTGCTACTGATAGACATGGCGAGCTCAGAGCTAACGAGCATCAGTTATGTTGAGGGCATCGTTCGAGGCTACCGCAACGGCCTTCTCTCAGGAGCTGCATACAACAACTTGACGCAATGCGAGACCATCGATGGTATGTTCTGGCTGGACTCGGGACTCTATCACCTGCAGGACTAACTTTCCGCAGATCTCAAGTTGCAGCTCGGCCCTTCATATGGCGACTTCCTCTCATCTCTACCTCCGAACCCATCCACATCCAGCCTCGCCGCGAAGACGACCGATAAGCTCATCTCCGAATTCAGATATGTCCGCGCCAACGCCGTTGGCTCCCTGGCCACCTTCATGGACTACGTCACCTACGGCTACATGATCGACAACGTCGCACTCCTCATCACTGGCACACTCCACGAGCGAGACACTCGGGAGCTCCTGGAAAGATGTCACCCTCTTGGCTGGTTTGATACAATGCCTGTCCTCTGCGTTGCGACGAACATCGAGGAGCTCTACAACAGCGTGCTGATCGAGACCCCTTTGGCTCCCTATTTCAAGGGCAGCCTGAGCCACCAGGATCTCGACGAGTTGAACATCGAGATTGTTCGCAACACTCTCTACAAGAACTACCTTGAGGACTTCCACAACTTCGTCAACACCCACCCCGACATGGCTGGCACTCCCACCGCTGAGGTCATGTCCGAGATCCTCGAATTCGAGGCCGACCGCCGCGCCATCAACATCACACTCAACTCCTTCGGCACCGAACTCTCCAAGGCCGACCGCAAGAAGCTGTACCCCAGCTTCGGCAAGCTCTATCCTGAAGGCACTCTGATGCTCTCGCGTGCCGACGATGCGGAGGGTGTTCGTCTGGCCGTTGATGGTGTGCACGACTACAAGAGCTTTTTCGATGCTGTCTCGATCGGCGGAGGCGCTAGCGGTGCAGGCAACATGGGCGGGGGTTCATCTGAGGGCAAGACACTCGAAGACATGTTCTACCAAAAGGAGATGGAGATCTCAAAGACTGCCTTCACTAGGCAGTTCACGTATGCAATCATCTATGCGTGGGTGAAGCTCAGGGAGCAGGTAAGCCACGACCGACGCGTTTGACTTCGAAAACCATGGACTAATCCTCTGCAGGAGATTCGTAATATCACATGGATTGCCGAGTGCATAGCACAAAACCAGAAGGACAGGATCGGCAACTTCATCAGCGTCTTCTGAGCCAGGTCTGTGTTTTGAAGTTAGCAGATGCGGTTCATGTCCTCGTTTTGTTTCCATCGTTTCGTACCGGATGTTCAGCATTTGCTTGTAGTATAGCTAGTCACTCAATTAGACAATAAGGATGTCCAAGTCCTTCCTGGCACAGCTGCTGTGCAGCCGACAGAAGAATTAGTCGACAAGAGCAAGAGCATGGGCATTTGTAGGTCAATTGGCCGAATGCTTGATGGCCGGTCTTTTGATTGTTTATTGTACATAAGAGGGAATCAAACAATTATCCTACACCATACAATGCTGATACCCGCCTCGTCTATCGCTCTCGCAAGCTTACACCATTTACACCGTGATCTCGCCCTTCCAGGTTGCAGGCGTCAATCCCAGCTTCTCGAGCATGTGTGTCCACCTCTCGCTGCCTCTCTCCTTCTTCTCCATGTACTTGAGCAGCTTCTGCCTCCTGTGCACAAGCAGCCTCAAGTTCCTGGTATTGTGCTTGTCCTTATGCGCCCTGTGCCCTTCCAGCGCCTGACCCAGCGAGCGGATCTTGGCCGTCAGGATAGCGATTTGTACCTCCGAGCTGCCCGTGTCTGGTCCGGCGCGAGGGGGCTTCTCGTTTCCTGCGGCCTGCGCTTCCTGAATGGGACCGCGAGGCTTGGGGCGGAGCTTCTGATCGGTCTCGTGGCGACCAAACTCGTTGATAATGCGGGCGACGTTTGTGTGAAAGCGATCGCGAGAGCTGCTGTTGGAGAGGGCGGTGATGCGCTGCATAGCCTCCTTCGCCTGGGCGTGGCGCTTGTCATGCGCTTTGCGTTGCTCAGCTTCGGAACCGGTGAGCTGGGACTCAACGGCGCCGACGAGAGGTTTGGTCAGGACATAAGCCTGCTTGAGGACTTCGTCGAGCTCCTGATCTGTCACGCCCTTGACCCGCAGGCCAGGTGTGTTTGGGAGTTCGATAGGGGTCGAGGTTGGGTTGCCTTCGGCATCGCGGGGGACCTCTGAAAGGGGTGACTGGCCGGCTGAGTCGAGAGACTGAAGAAAAGGAGTGGTCTTGCCCCAAACGGGGTCGCCCCAGGTGGCGTTGCGCTCACGCTCGATCTGATTGCGGCGCTGAAGGTGGGCGTTTTTGCGTTGTTGAGCTTGAGCCCATCGATACGGGTCCTGCTTCGCGATGCGCTTCTTCTCGCGGGTGGTAAGAGAGGCAGTCTGGGTGGTCGGGAGGAGGTCGGCAGCGGTGTTTGAGGGTTTGATGGCCTGGCGAAGGCAGACTGTAGATCACTTAGCATGAGGTTGCTCTAGAAGACATCGCAGGATTGACTCCAATCTTACGGTTGATGTTGCCTAAGCCCTGAAGAGCCGGTAGTCTTGGAGGCATGATGGGCACAAGCACCGGCTGTGAGGTGTTGCTGGGCTTCAGGGCGAGATGATACTGTTGAAGGCAGCTCGGGACGGCATGTCGTTGAAATTTCCCCCCAGCCAGAGTCGATGCCCCAGTCCCTGGCGACGCGAGCCGAGTCTCGTTTCGGACTAGCGCTAGAATCACGTGCATATAGACACTAGATCCCATTTCGGCTCTAGCGTCAACCAGGGCTCTTCGCGCACACTTTTTGGGCAGCCCGAGAAAATATCCCACTCTGGCACAGCGACTGCAGTAGAGCCTACGACGTGTGTGGTGCATCCCAGTAGAGCCCGTGAAGCCTCTCGTGAACTTTTCCCACTCCACCCACCATTTTCTTCCTTTCTTCCTTCCCTCCCCTCACAGCCAGCTTCACCTTTCTTGCCCACCCGAAAGACAAGAAAAGTCACAGTCGCCCATCATGGCTCCCTCCAACCTCCCCGCCTCCTTCAATGCCACCACCCAGGACATCGAGATGCTCCTGGCGGCCCAGTGCCACCTCGGCAGCAAGAACTTGCAGACTCACATGGAGCAGTACCTGTGGAAGACCCGTCAGGATGGTGTCAACGTCGTGAACATTGGCAAGACCTGGTACGTCACTGGATCTTGAGACCTCAATGGCTTTGTGGTGCTGCTATGTCGTGTTCTCCCGGGAACTTGCCATACGCGAACACCACATTGAAGCTCGAGGCGCTCGTCGCGAAACCTAGGAAGAGCTCACCTTATTAACATACCGTTCTTCTAGGGAGAAGATCGTCCTCGCTGCCCGTATCATCGTCGCCATCGACAACCCGGCCGACATTTGCGTCATCTCTGCCCGTCCCTACGGTCAGCGTGCCGTCCTCAAGTTCGCCGCTCACACCGGTGCCTCCCCCATTGCCGGTCGCTTCACCCCCGGTTCCTTCACCAACTACATCACCCGTTCTTTCAAGGAGCCCCGCCTCATCATCGTCACCGACCCCCGCACCGACGCCCAGGCCATCAAGGAGGCCAGCTACGTCAACATCCCCGTCATCGCCCTTTGCGACACCGACTCTCCCACCGAGTACGTCGACGTTGCCATCCCCACCAACAACAAGGGTCGCCACGCCATTGGTACCGTCTGGTGGCTCCTTGCCCGTGAGGTCCTCCGTCTCCGCGGTACCCTCCTTGACCGCGAGACCCCCTGGGACGTCATGGTTGATCTCTACTTCTGTATGTTCACTCCTGCCCAGCGCCTGTGAGAAAAGCGAAACTAACATAAGGCCAGACCGCGACCCCGAGGCCGAGGCCGAGGACAAGGTCGAGGAGGAGAAGCTCCCCGGTGCCGACGAGGACGGCCCGGCCGCCATCGAGTCCGGCTTCGTCCAGTCTGCCGGTGGTGACTGGGAGGCTCCCGCCGCCAGCTTCGCCGGTGCCAACGCTGGCGCTGCCTCTGGCAACTGGGACGCCGCTGCTGCCGGTGGCGACTCCGCCGACTGGGCTGCCAGCGCTGGCCAGCCCGCTGGCGAGTGGGCCAACGAGTCCGCCAAGGAGACCCAGTGGTAAATGGATGGCCCTTGACGTTTCTCCTTTCCGCGATCTCGTCGCTGCGTTGCGCTGCTGTGCTGGGAGCCGCTTGCTGGTCTGGGGGTGAATGGCCGTTCTCTTGCACTGTCATTTGATACACTCCCTCGGACATTTTGATATCCTATCCCGCCAGCCAAGATCCAGAAAAGAAAGAAAGAGAAAGAGAGAAACAAGAGGACATATTTCTTATCTACCACCCGCATCCAACCCGTCTTTCAACTTCAGAAATTCCTCCGCATACCTCATTACCAGGGAAGCAAAAAAAGCTCGAAATTCGACAGAACCTCATTCCACAAGGACAGAGGAGATGAGCGGACAAATCGGGTAACAAAATCCAGACTTGGCACTAATGAGGGAAAGATACTCGCCTTTCTTGACCATTCATCAATTGATGGTAGAGAAAGGAGAGGGAAAGCCCTGTGCCTGCTGGAGAAATTGGAGGTGCACTTGATCGTCATCTCCGCCTGTTTTGTCTCTTCTTCTCTTTCCGTAGTGTCGTGTGTTGTCCAATTTGTTTTCTCGAGATGGAGTTGAACTCAAAAACAAGAAGATTGAAGAACTGAATGTGTCTCTCCTCCCATGTCGTGAATGTTTGTGTAATTGTCTTCCGCTGTTTCCCACGAAATTCTCCCACTCACGTTCTTTCATCGAAGCACGCTGTTTTATGGTCGCAAGTGTCCACAGCGTCAGCACATGTGCCACAGTCACCCATACGATGTCATGAACTTGGAGAACATTTCATTGTGAACCAACCACTGCATACTACCACCTTTGCATACAACTACCTCGCTGTCTAGACATCTGCTTGTCTCGATAGTCCATATTTCCTCGAATCAGGGGTATTCATCATATGCCTCGAACCTGTGCGCGTGCTTGTTCTTGCCCTTCGATCTCCTCTTTGAATAACAGTGATGAGAAAATGCAGAATCCACTTCCGTTCGCCTTGATCCGTTTCCATCCAACCCGCCTGACATGCAGAAAGCAGAACAAGGATTCGCTCCGATGGGTGTTGACCCTCTTCCAATGGGGCTCCAGCCCCTAATGTGGCAAAGAGATGGTTACAGTAAGAAACAAGCAAACAAATAATAGAACGCGCTGGCCAATGCTGGAGCCGTGTATTCTAGGAAAACAGAAAACGAAAGTGAAACAAGGTAAATCAGAGTACATGCGTTGAGTCGTAGAAGGGTTGTGAGATGTAAGTGATATCGGCTGCTTGAAAGGGATCATGCTTGCGTTGATGATAATTTGCGATGCAGCATCTGATGGGAGACATTGACGGAAAGCAAAGCTGTGTAATGCGCCGATGTGAACACCAGTGCTAATTCCATGATTTTGATAATGGTCATGTAATCGTGAAGAGGGTCATTCTAGGCTGTTCGAATGACGACGGATGTCATCGTCACTCAGAGCGCCCATCCACAAACATCTCTCTGTGATGCCTTCAATCGGCTGAAACTCGTACCGAGTGCTCGCTTCCAGAAGCCGAAGCAGCGTTTTGACCACCGCGGCACCAATGCGGCAACGCTCGAAGTTGACCAGTGGGGCGGATGTAGGCGAGCTTGCGATCTCAGAGGGTCGCTGGGCATTGAAGAGTAGATCATGAGTGTAGATACCCACAAATGGGATACAGCCCATATCTGAACCAGCCTCCATCTCCGCTCGAAGATTATAGAAGTTCCGTGTGGGCGTCACAAGAGTCTCGAGGTCCCGTAAAGTATTTAGATCCCTGGCCGGAACCAGTGCCCACGTCCGGGGAAGGCGCGCAACCTCATTACTGCAAAGCGCAATGGTAAGCTGTGCAAGGGTAGCGAAGTTGCGATAGCGGCGGCAGTGAGAGGCGATGTGGATGTACTTGATGATGCACCGCGCTCTCTCCTCGATGTCCTGCGTGAGGACAATCTCCGAAATGGCCCACTTGACCATGATGTTGAAGCGTGCGACGACGACCTCGACGCCGCGAGCATCTGTATTTCGGAGAAAGTCCACCCAGGAACGGTAGTCACCACAGCTGCCGTTCTTCCAGTTCATCTCAATGAGATCCTTCCAGTCGATCTCGTTGAGGGCGTCCTTTTCGATGAGGGTAAATTGCTGTGCAAGGACCTCGGATTCGAAAGCGAGAATGAACGGCAAGTGGACTGAGTACTTGCGAGCCATGTCACCTCCAGGCATCGCTGGTGCGCCTCTCAAGGCCTCGGAGGTGCCCGTCGGGTCGCTGGAATTCGCACCAGGTCGGAGATATGGCGCCGTCGGGTCCTTATCCAGCGAGACCTTGACAGGGTTTTGCTGCCAGAGCTGTTCGACGTGAAGCTCAGGGACGGCTTGATTGGTTATAGGAGATGGTGTCGCGAAAGGGACGCTCGCTGAAGGCGGGGTCGGCACCTTCTCTGTGGCTGCAAGAGTCGGTTCGGCCAAGGGATGAACAGGAAGCCTTGCGCGAGGTGTGTATGGGTCAGCCTCTTCTCCCCTAGTATCGAAGTCGTCCGCAGACAGCTCTGATGATAAGTCTGTGTCATCACCGGTTTCGTCGGCCAAGAAAGATTGGTCCCCTTCGGTCTGACTCAAAGCTTCTTCGCCTGTCTTGATGTTTTCCAGACTGTCGGTCTTCTGGATGAAATCAAAAGACATATGCCCACGATCGCTGTTGTCAACGGTGCTCAGGCCCTTCTGCGTCCCGATCACTGAAGCCTCATCGTCGGAGCCAACGAAGACTGACTTGTCCGTCCATGCTTTATCGGAGCCTCGCACGCGCACGTCATCATTAAGGCCGCGCTCAAGCAGAGGGATAGACGAATAAGACTCCTGAGAGCCCTCAGAAAGGAATGACTGCTGACCAGTTCGTGGGCGTTGCGGAACCTCGAGGTAGGACGAATCAGCCTCGAAAAAGTCTGGTGACTCTTCAAGATTGTGCTCCGGTACTTCCGGTGCTTCGGGAACCAAAGCACCCTCATCGATGTGCTGGTGGCGATGGTCTCGCTTCTCTTGTTCAATTACGTCCGGATCACCGATAGCCACACCGATCGCCTCAGCGTCGACAACAGGCACCGCTGCCTCGAGCGACAACCTTGGTGGTCTTCTCTCGAATTTGCCCTCAAGCTTCGCTAAGGCAGACTCGATACCGCCATCGTCATCGTCATCAGGGATTTGAGCCAGCCTCTGAGCCTCAGCTTCAAAAGAAGGACGCATAACCGGCTTTGATGAGTGTGTACTGAACAAGGAGAGATCTCGCTTGCCTCTATCAGCAAGCTGTCCAACCGAAAAGGCGTCTGAGCGGCCAGGAACGAAATCGCTTGTTGGAGGACCACGCGAGCGTTCTGAATCGGCTTGCGGACTGCGCATGAAGCTTCTCATGGACTCAGTGTACGTTGTCAAAGAGCCTACTGATCGCGATCTTCTGAGAGCGATGTGGTCGAGTTCGCCCACATTCGTTGCCTTTTTCAAATCTCCGCCTGGGCGTCGACGTAAAACACGTAGAGGTTCTGGTACGGCAGATTCCAACTCCCCATCCCCCAAGGAAGCCTCGGAATATGTGGTCGCATCTAGGCTCTGTATCATGGAAGGTGGCACCAGACCGCTGCTAAACGACGCACGGCGCTCGTGCACGATCGAATTCAAGGATCGCTGGGTTTTGGTGGACTTGTTCCGCCGGTGCCTGAAGTGCGCTCCACTAAGAGGTGGTCGACGGTTCTCGCGAGGCGATGACAGTGAGGGTCGTGGCTCATCTTGAGAAGACCGGACAGCAGCTGACTCGCGACCCAAAGTCGCAAGGTCGGGGACGAAAGGAGGGAGTGAGCGATCATCATCAAAAGATGGGCGCGTAGCGTGTCGGTTGAGAAAGGAGGAGGATCGGCGTGGGACGCCTCCATCGGTATCACCTCCTGGAGGAGTATTGGGTGGCGTGGGATCGGTACCTTGCGGAACGACATTCTGTCCAAATTCTTCCACAGATGAGTTGACCGTAGGAAGGATGCCCCGCACCATTGAGCCCTTGAAGGGAACAGTGTCATCAAAGATCACTATAGACTTGCTGCCCACAGTCATCCCCATATCACTGATCGGTCGAGCCTTCTGTTTCTGGAGGAGGTGGAATTCGCTGTCTTCGAGATGTGCAGTCGAGTAGTCCCTACCAGGCAAGGGTGCTGAGTTGGGCGCGGGGGCAATGCCTAAGCCGTACTGTTCAGCCTCAGCCGCAGCATCCTCTCGGACAGCTTTCTTAAAGTCCTCTGCAACCTCGGCACCAAGCAGGTCAATACGCACTGGTGGCCTGGGACCCTGCTGACTGGCTTGCTGAGTAGGCACAATGGCTGTCCCCGGCAAGCGGTTTGTGGTAGCTCCCTTCGGCCCGATGGCTTCCATAGCTATGAGGTTGTTGCTCGATGATACTGCGCCTCGGTTGCTCAAGGCTCGGCGGACACTGCCAATCAGCTTGCGCATGCCATTACTTGACATAGCGTCAGGCTGCTTGACGAGCTGCAGTCTGTTCACGTCTTGCGGATCGAAAATAGTGGTTTGTCGTTGGGCTTCACCGCGACGAGGCGCTGGAGGAAAGTCCACAAAACCCTTTGCAGGTGGGAAAACGTTGCCACGCACAAGGCTGCCAGCATTGGGCGACGTCATCGTAAACTCCCTGTCGCGAATAGAGACCTTGTCGGGGTCATGGTCTCGCAGTGAGTCGGTCAAGCTGGGTTTCCGCTGGTGCTGCTGCTTAGGTCGTACTCGCTTGCCGACCAAGGCTCTGGGTGTGGTGGCTACTGGTCCTGTCTGGGTATAGACTGAGCTCGATGGAGCGGGATGGAGTGCAAGAGGATGCCCTCCCAGAGGATTAAGGGATCTGATAGCCTTCCCAGGGAACGAACACGAAACCACATCCATGCTGGTCATGCTGTATGGCGACCCAGGGCCAAACTCTGGGTCGGCGACATTGGCAGTTTGGTGTTCCGGGGTTCGCGGCCGGTTCTCGTAAACGATCGAATCACCAACGTGCCCAGCCCTCGATACATCCGCATAGAAACTGTTTGGTCCGGTGGCAACAACCCTCTGAGGGAAGATACTGTGCAGCTGTGGGACGTCGTCCTCTTCCTCGTCCTTGTCCCAGAATGACGGGTCCAGGTTCGGGTCTCGATGGCCAGCAATACCACCTGGCGTAATCGGCACAGAGGCGCCCAGCGTGTCGTCGAAGTCGGGGCCGTCCCAGTAGTGAGCGCAAACTCGTCGCCAGCACTTCTTGAGTTCGGTGAGAATTTTGAGCTGTACCTTCCTTGCCTTCGTGTCTTGATAGAGCTCGTCCACAAAGTCGTTCAACAGACTGCAGAATGTGACACGCAAGGCATAGTCCAGAACGAAGTCGTCCATAAAGTAGTTGAGTATCCAATGGCGAAGAGCAACAAAGGTCCGAACGCGGACCACCATACCCGTCTCGTCTTCACGAGCTACGGCCCATCGTAGTCGTGCCACAAGCATGCGCAGCAGATCATGCGGCTCAAGAAACGATCGGAAAGTGAGGAAGAAGTCGGAAATGAGTTCGTAATCCAAGAAACTAGGCGAAGTGATCTCTGCAACGAGGCGAGGCGGTGTGGCGGCTGTGACAGCGCCAGATATCGATGCGTATCGAACAATGGATCGGTCGTCGCAGGTAGGCTTGAAGGTCAGACTATCGAACATGGAAGGCTCAATAGTCAGGTGAGTTGAGACGTAGGTGGCGCGGCCGGGACGGGCTGTCAAAGGGGATGCTGAGCTGGGTGATTTCAAACTCGGCGACTTAATCGAGACCGGAACGTTCGATCGTAGGGGCGGGACTTGCAAGGCGCTGGGTCTTCGGGATGCAAAGCCACGGATTGGAGTGCCGAGCTCTTGATGGGACCTGTTGAGCAAGGAGAGGCCACTATTTCGGTATTCCTCAGTAGGTGCATAAGACGAGCCTCGAAGCACCGCGCCACGTGATGTGAAGTGCGGCGTCCCGAGCCGCCATGACGGTATCCTTATGTCGAGCACTGGAGTTGCCGCGGGGTCTACATCTTCCATCGTCTTAGGCCTCTGCTCCTCACCAGGCTTCGATATGACGATCTTGAAAGCACCTTGGTCAGATTCGCTGGCAGGGGTAGGTTCCTGAATCGTGCTGTCGGACACAGCCCTACGATGACGAGTCGGGCGCTCCAGCGTTTTCTTCTCTGGGAAATACTGTGGTCGCGCAAGAAGAGGGGATGGTTCAGGAGTAGGTGTCCATGTGCTTCCATGAAGCTCCGTGGCCTCGAGACCCTTGGATGGCGCGTCTTGCACCGTGGCATTGAGTCCGCCTGGCCCCGGCGGTGTGAGGGGGAAGACGAAGCTGGGCTGAGGATATCGCTGATGGGCAGGCCGCACCGTTGGCCTGGGTTGGAGTCAGTCAGTCATGAGTCTCATACAGTAACGACTGGAATGCGGGAGGGATTCATCGCGTGACAGTTCCCCGCTTCACTCCATCCCCAGAGTCTCAATACTCTTTTGGGATAAGAATTCGGGGAGATGACACCTGGGAGCTTGAGCGCATACCTGAGATAAATCCTGCCGTTGTTCCCAACATTGGCCACGGCAAATTGGCGACCTTCGCGGCCAGCCGAAGCGCCATCTGGTGCAACATCCCATTTGTCCGATTCGGAGCCCTTCCTCGTCCGCATGGTAGACCTTTCCGTGTGTGCCTTCCTTTCTGTCACTGTATGGGTAGGCTTGCTGCCTGTTGCCGTAGACGGAGAGTGGCGTTTCGCTCTGAGCGATGCCACGATGGGCGGCTTGTGGTTTGCCGTCGACGCATCTTTGCCGAAATGCGCTCCGGCTCTGGGGGAGGTCCTCTTGAATCTCTGGTCTCTGATTGCAGCGGGAGCGGGTCGGGACGGAGAGGACGGGTTCGTCCTTGTGGGTGAAGCGGGTGGCTGCTGCTGCGGTGCGAGGTCGTCGGCCAGATCGGGGGGCAGCATGGAGGAGAGGGGTTCGAAGACGGCCATGGCGACCGTCTCACTGGCTCATGCGGCAACCTTGAAGCTCGAGATGTCGATTTGTACTACATTTGAGTGAAGACCGAAACGTCAGCAAGAAATTCGGGATAGCCGAGGATATGTGTCGTGTGGTTTGGCAAAAGAAAAGAAGAGGTTACAAAGTGCTGTAAGCCTAGAAATCGTGGGTACTCGGTACGTGGCTGCGAGTGGTTGAGGAGGTGGAAGAGGGTGTTCCAGGTTCCAGAAGCAATGCTCGTGTGTCTCAGCACGTCATGGGCTCGTGGCACGATAGATCGCCTTGCCAAAAACTCTTTTGAGACTTGGTGAGAGGTTGGAAGAGGCAGTCGGATCGCGGCGATGGGAGAGCGTGGCTGGTCGCAGGGGTGTACTGGTGGTTGTGGTTTTTCGCTGGTCCTTGTGGATGCAGCGGTTGAGAGGGGGCGGGAAAGCATGAGAGTTGTACGTACCGAGCATGTCGCGTAGAGAACGAGGTCTCGTTCAAGATGGTGGCGAGTGCGACATGAGTGAGGCAGGCGAGCAGGTGGTCATGTTGAGTCGGGCGAAGGAGAGAACGGACGAGAGGAGTCGAAGTTGGCGTTGGTGTAGGTGTTGGTGCTGGTGTTGATGCATGCATGTTGCTAGCGACTCCTGCCAGCGACTGAGGGTGCCTGTCAGTGCAGCGGTTGAGCCAACTGAAAGCAGCAATGATCAGTGGCGATGGCAGTGAGGTCGCCCGGATACTGGGCTGGGCTGGGCTGGGTGATGGCCTAGACCTGGACACGGGCCAGGCACCGCTGTGGAGCCGAGGGCCCCGCCGTCCGTCGTCTTCCTGGTCCAAAAGGCCGCGGTGTGATCCAGGACAAGACATCATTGACATATGCCAGGTTCGGTACATGAGGATCAACGGTGTCGACAGTTGAGCACGAGGTACCGCGACCACGCCTGGTCAAGCCACGGCAGACACAAGTGGAAAAGTGGAGGGGCAGGCACCGGCCCAAGTTCCCAGTGGACGAGCCACCCGCTCGGGGCGCCCAGGGGGGGTCTGCCAGTGTTATTGGATCAGGGCTAGCAGGGCCTCAGGGACAGGGGCTCTGGCGGTGGCTGTGGGACCCCTCAATGGCCACGGTGCAGGACGCCTTGGGGGCTGGTTCCTGGTTTCTGGCACTTGCCTTGCCAGTGGTCGGATCCCTCATTGCTCCCATCGTCTCCTTCTTCCAAGCGATCCGTGTTACAGCGTCTACGGGACTGCATTGACATCATCAAGATCCTCGCACAGGCCACATCGAGATTGACCTGGCCTGCTTTTCGTGGTTCCAGCCACGGTCGATTCGCCTTGTTGTCTTTGGCCCTCGGCCTCTTCCGCCACTTTCAACGTCCACTGGCCTGCTTGCCGCCCGCCTGGTGTGACTCCTGCGCGTGCCTTGCATCTCATCACGTGGCAATGGAACTGTGGCCTGCACATGCATGTCCCTATCCAATCTGTCTGTTTGTGATCACTATCTTTGATGCATCTGCACACTGGCGACAGCGTTGCATTGAACTGATCTATGCAGTTATTACTAGTAGGTTGTCATCAAGACTAAGCACAGAGGACGCCCCGCTAGATATGAGGTCGGCGATCTCCCATCGGGCAGTAACAGTACTAAGGTAGGTAGGTACCTTGCACACGACCTCAGAATATGGATCAATCCTCGCTTTGCGCTGCATCAAATGCCATCTTCCTTCTTCTCATCATCATCATCACCACTTACAACTCGAGCGCCGGCACATTCCGATCTCCTTTCGCTCCACCAGCTCTCGCCGCGCCTTTGCGTCCTGACATCATCGTACCTGCAAACACTAAGCGCACGAGCCACCTCCCAACTGTACGCCATCAAACCAAACCCGCGAAGCGACGCATCTCGTCTCGTCAGAGCTCGATTCGCTTTTGCCTATATGCGAAGATACGGTTCACACGTTGCTTCAGCGTCATAGCGGGCCTAAGTGTATCACAGTCTCACAATGCCCGACAATGTCAGACAATGTCAGATCGTCCATCATGAACAAACCCAGAGCATGCTCACAACGTGCACAATACGCGTCCATCAACCGTAATTTCCGCTCGCTCACCGTGCCGGCATCTCGACCGTCTAATACGGTGCCACTCACACTTCGTTCACGGCCCCCTCTGCATAAGTGCGTGCAGCAACATGCGAAATGAAGCCCATGCAAACTCACATTCAGCAGTCCTTCTAGACTCTTCTTGACTGCCTTCTCCTGCACGCACTCATCTTGCATCTGCAACCCGTGCCTGGTCCTCCTCCCACGTTCGCACACGTGTACGCGTGCAATTGCGCGACTCAGCGCGTTTGCTCCTAACACCATCTCCTGGTGCACTCAAAGGCGATTTCGACGCCTCTCGTAACGCACCATGGACAATGTCGCTGGCTTGAGCGCATAAACGCAATATCGCGCCCCTTATTCGGCGCAATGATGATCAAGAATCTGACGTCTTCAGGTCCAAGCCAAGAGGGGCCTCTCTTCAGCTCGTCGCGGGCTTTTTCAGCTGAGGCTTTCTTCATTACCCATCTGCGAGTCGCAACCGTGGTGCAAAGTCCCGATCACTTGGAAGCGAAATACTAGCCTCGAGCATATCACACTCTAAGAAATTGTTACCGTTTCAGCCCAAGCCAGGTCCCCCGCCTGCAAGCCCCCATGAACTTGTGGCGCGATGATGGCTTGTCACTCTCGTTGTCATCTCATCAACGACCGCCCTCTCGAAACACTGGTTTGTTCCAACAAGGGTTGGGTGGCGTGAACCCCGTTCGTTCGTTCCTCACACTGCCAAATCCCGACCACGCGGTTTGCAGTCATGGGCAATCCTTGCCTGTTGTTCTCCAGGTCCACTCCACCAACACTGAATAGAGTTCGATGCCCAATCTCGGATCCGTGCGGCATCGAAATGTTGGGCACTCGTGGACCCTGTGCTTTATGAATGAGTTCGTGTCCTCGCCTGGCCTCGAAATCCTCGAAATGTTCGTTGCTGGAAGTCTTTGCATCTCCGAGATGCACAGACTAGCAACTTCTCAGCCAATCGACCACAAGACGAGTGTGTGGCACTGATAAGAACAGTGTCCCTCCATCCTTGCCTACCCCTCCGCTCGCATGAACAAGGACGCCATGTTCGACTCCACCGCGCCCCGTATACAGTATGCAGGCATGAACTTCATTACCAACAATATAGTCGCGAGCACCCTAGGATAGCAGATAGATTCAGCGGAGCAATGGAGATGTGATATCCTGTTCTGACTCTCTCTTATCTGCTATCTCGTGTACTACTTCATCTTCTTTCCCCCTATTATAGCAGTAATTACTTACGCTGTTGCTGTTGGTGTCTCGAGCAAAACAAGTAACTAACAACACTCATGCCCGCATGCTGCCAGGAAGCCACAGCTCTACCTTCCACTACCCCCGTGCATAAACCCGCGACACGAGACGGCACGCATGACTGACGGAGTTAATTTGGGTAACTTGACTGGGTTCCCGATCGGAATGCCTACAAGTTGTGCAAGTCCAGGTGCGCACATCCCACCGCTACCCTACAGATATGATGGTCGTTCGCGCCGCAAGATCGTCAGCATTCATCCATGGCTAGAACATGACGGACTTTCTCTGCACATTTTCGGGCTTCTAAGATGTGAATGTATTATAATGGAGGTGTAAATATGCCTTGTAGCACTTGGCAGTGATCAATTTATATCTACGTGATCCCATATTTCGCCAAGGGGTTTGGGCAGTTCACGCTTCTGTTCATAGCAACGCGTTTCCCGCAGGTCGCTATACACAGCCCATCTATACGACTATCCTATCCGTTGAGCTCCTGAATGCTCTCCGACAACAACTCCGTGAATGTCTCCCTGACACCTTCCCTGCCCCCGGCCTTGGCCTCGAAGGCGCAGTCCAGGACGGTCTTGATACCCACGCCCACCTGGTCCGATCCCGTCCTCTGCTGGATCGCGCTCAGCGTCTGCCCGATCTCCGAATCGTCGTCGTACACGCGCGCCTGTTGGAGCACCGTACCCAGTTCCCGCAGGTTCGCGACCGCGGGGACGGCGACCTTCTTGGCAAAGTCCATGTCGATCTCGAGCATCTTGAGGACAGATGCCTTAGAAGTGGTCACAAACACGAGGAGACGGTGACCCTGTGATGCCATATGTTAGCATCACTCTTTCTGGCGTGAGTAGGATTGAGAGGTGGCTTACCTTCGGTGGCTTTGACACAATGAGCGTCGTGAGCGCCTCTAACATCGTGTTCGAGAATCGCGGGCCAATCGGGTTCCACCCGATCAGCCTCTCGAAGTCATCTAAGATCAAAATACTAGCTGGCGACTTGTATGCATCCGCAAATGCCTTGTGCACGTAGTCCTTCTTTGCGAAGTCGTCCCTGTAACCGACCAAGTCCGCAGGCGTCACCATCTTGACGAAGGGGAACCCAGATTCCATGGCGATGTGTGCTGCAAGCGCCGTCTTTCCTGCTGCCTTGGGGCCGTGGAACAGCACTGAAGTAGAGAACTTGTTGGGATCCTCGCGGATCATGCCCACCACGCGCATCATCTCCTGGATCGTCGCGTCGATGTGAGGGCCATATCGAATGATGCCCAGACGGAGAGCCTCCTCAAGTTCTGCCTCGGAAACACCATAGGCAGGTCGTACCTCGGTCAGGGCGTTCATGAAGTCGGCGCGGTTGACCTTCATGCTGGCAACATCCTGCTTGACAGCGGCGAGCTGGCCGACCTCGGTGTGTCGTGAGAAAGCGAAAGACGCGGCGGCTTTGACAAGACCGTTGAGCTCGGCTCCTGAGTAGTTCTTGGTAAGACCAGCAAGTTCTTCCAGATTAACATCGGGGTTTAGAAGGTTGTTCTCTCGCATCTTGGTTGTGTGAATCTTGAGAATCTCAAGACGGCCAGGCTCATCTGGCAATGAGATCTCGAGATGCACCTCGAGACGACCAGGTCGCAGTAGTGCGTCATCGATCATGTCTTTCCTGTTGGTCATGCCGATAAGTAGAATATTGTTGAGTTGGTCAACACCGTCGAGCTTAGACAGCAACTGGTTGACCACACTGTCACCAACACCTGTACCGCCTCCAGCCCCGGAACCACGCTGCTTGCACACAGCGTCCAGCTCGTCGAAGATAATGATGTGAAGACTACTCTCATCGCCCTTCTCCTTATACTCCTTTTCGGCATCCGCGAAGAGCTTTCGGATGTTCTCCTCGGATTGGCCGACGTATTTGTTCAGGACCTCGGGACCATTGATGACCTTGGGTGGTCGTGCGTTTAACATCTTTCCAATCTGCCTGGCAATCAGGGTCTTTCCGGTTCCCGGAGGACCATAAAGAAGCATACCCTTGACGTGAGGGATGCCAATCTTCGCCACAAGACCGGGAGGGAACACTCGGGATGCGAAAGCTCGTCGGAAGATGGTTGAGAACTCGTTGCCAAGACCACCGATGCCCATGTCCTCGAATTTGAAGTCGGGGGCCAGGATGGCGTTGGAGTTGGGCTTATTCATGGAGGGCTTGAGGTTGAAATCGCCCTTGCCGTCGCGGTGGAACAGGACCCTGGTCTGGTTCGTCAGGATACCGCGGGCACTGGGCTCTCTAGCTGTCTGCTTGCTTCCGTCTCCGGAAGACATTGCAAGATCCGTCAGGCCGACAGTCTTGACGATGAGCAGCAGAGGGATGTTCCGGACATCCATGAGGATCCGCTGACCAGGTGACAGGACTTGGTTCTGACAAGTGTCGACAAAGATCTTTGCCAGCTCATCTTCATCGTAGGGTGTCTGTGTCTTCTTACTTGGTGAGGCGAAACCAATTTCGACATCGAGTTGGCCGAGATACGCCTTGCCGCCTGAAGCAAAGGGGTCATAGACCTCGCCGGTGAACTGGTCTCGCATGGTGATGCCACACCAAGAACGCTGGGGATCGGTCAAGCTGATGCCGCCCTGGGGAAACCCAGGGATAGGTTTCGCCGTGACAACATATTCGCCCACAGGATCACCGCCACGGATGAGAATGTAGATGTCGGAGCCGTCACGGTTCGGAGGGAAATCGTCAGCAGAAACGGCACACCTATAGACCTTGTTAGCATTATGGCAAAGCTGAGCCAGGTACGCAAGGTACACTCACATGTTGCCGTAGATCAGGCGAGATTGCAGAGACTTGTCGTTGACCTTCTCAACGTGGAGAGGAACCTGCCGTCCACCACCCGAGGGGCCTTTCTCGCTGTATCCCGGACGTCCACCTCCACCACCTTGTTGCGTTCGCGGATCGCCGTACCCTTGAGGCGGCGCACCACCGTATTGAGGTTGCCCATATCCTTGGTTTGCATCACCATACTGACGAGGATCGGGTCGGGAGCCTTGACTGGGAGGACCTCGAGGGTTTGCCCCGGGGAGGCCCATGCCGCCGAAAGGCATGCGCCCCGAGCCACCAGGAGGGGCTCTGGACATTGTGAGAGATGCGAGGGATGTGTGTGGGCGTCGACTCGTGAGACTTCCCGTATGGGCTAGTAAATGAAGAGTGAGTCGTTCGAAGTATCAGAACTGAAGGAGTCGTTGAATCGTTGATATATGGGATGGGAAGACGGAAGGAAAGAGGACAGACAAGCTGGAGTCGGAGCTCAAGCTGCTGACGACGCGGGGCCATGACCAGCACCTGCGACAGTGGCGCTTGATCGAGTTTAGCGGGCGGCTTTGGGGGAGTTTAGTGGGGGGGGCGCAGCGTCTCGGGCTGCGTCAGGAACCGCCACTAACCACTGGCAACCATTAAGCGTCACTACGGAGTAGGTTGGTCAGGAAGATCGATGAGATAGTCGAACGACTGGTGCGAGTCGCAGCCTGCGAAGAGTCATCCCTGTCTACAACTCCTATCACCATCGGTATAGTCTTGCCCTAGACAGATATTGCAGCCTCGCTGCTACGTGTCACCATGCCACTGTTAGTGCCATTCGGCCCTCTCTTACTGGCACCTCACTGACATCCACTCTAGGCACCTGCTGGGCAAAAAGTCATGGAATGTCTACAATGCAGACAACATCGCACGTGTCCGCCGCGATGAGGCTGCCGCCAAAGCCGAAGAAGAGGCCGAGGAGCAGCGTATGCAGGAGGTCGATGCTCAGCGGCGCCTGGCCATTCTCCGAGGCGAAGTCCCTCCGTCATTACCTGAGCCTGAGAAACAAGAGGAAGATCCGAAGAGCGCCAGGAGGGAAGAGTCCCGTTACTCAGGAAGCAGCAGGAGACAGAGGAAGAGGCATGGGGAAGATGACACAGACTTTGAGTTGCGCCTCGCGAGGGAGAAACAAAGTGAAGCTGCCTCAGCTGTTGAGCGTCGCCAAACCAACGCCGCGCCCATCGTCGACCACGCCGGCCACATCGATCTGTTTGGCGACGAGAAGCAGCGCATGCATGCTGAGAAGAACGACGAGGTTGAGCAGAAGAAGCGCAAGAAGGAGCGCGAGTACGAAGACCAGTACACCATGCGTTTCTCCAACGCCGCTGGTCGAAACGCTCCAGAGAAGCCTTGGTACTCCACATCATCGACTGAGGTCGCCACGGTTTCTGCAGCGCCCCCATCGAAAGACGTCTGGGGTAATGATGATCCAAGACGCAAGGACAGGCAGGCACAGAGGGCGGTAGCAAGTGATCCGCTGGCGACGATGAGGAGTGGAGCGAAGCAGCTGAGAGAGCTGAAGCAGGAGAGAAAGAGAATCCGGGAGGAGAGAGAGCAGGAGTTGAAGCAGCTGAAGAGAGACGAGAGACACAGAGAGAGGCATCGGAGAAGGGACAGGTCACCGTCAAGGTCGCGATCAAGGTCTAGAGAGCGGTCGCGAAGACATCACTCGCGGTCGAGAGACCGCGGGGAGCGGCGGGAGCGACGCGATGGCGACAGGCGGTCTGATCGGGAGAGAAGGCGAGGAGCCGACGAGCGACGAAGATCACACCATCGGTCCCGGTCACAAAGTCCCAAGACGGTGATGAGAAAGGATGCCGTGACAGAATTTGACCCCCAACATGGTCAAATGCCTTGAAATTATACTCTTACACAGTACAAAAATATGATACCCCAATGTCCTGGCAATATCCCACATATGCGCGCCAGTGTGCTATCCAAACCGACTGCTGTGATCTTAGCTCTCGACCCAAGGTAACTTGATTTCCACCTCCTTGAGATCGTCCCGCAACATCTTCAAAAGCGGCGAGTCTTGTTCAAGCTTGAGGTGTGCTGATGCCGCCTCATCCTCCCCGCCCTCACTCTTCTCCAATCCCTTGAGACCTTTTACGATGCCTTCATACGTCTCCTTGCTCATCCCCTCCTTGCGGTCGCTATAAAAGTCAATCCCCTCCTTGGTGAAAGTCGTCGCCGCGAACCACGTCACCACCCATCTCTCAATCACCTCCTTTCCATCCTCCGACATCACCTCCCCCCAACCCAAAATCTCCCATCGAGATGTCACGAAGAAGAGCCATGAGCTACCACGCCACTTGAACGAGTCCCCGACAGTATCCACGCCCCTGACGTTCTTGAGCTTTGGCTTGGCGCTCTTGATGGGCTCGTACTCGACGAGGTCGCCGATGCGCTGGCCATTGCTGTCGGGAATCTCGGTGTATGTGATGCGAACATTGCGTGCGTCACGCCACATGGCGAGGGAAGAGTGTGTGACCGACCAGGTACGGTAGAGCCATTCGATGGGTGGGCGTCGAAGAACGCGGTGGGAGTCTATGGTCTTGTTGGTGTAGTCATTGGGAGGCTCGCAGTAGAAGCTGGAGTGGCCAAGGCTGGCATCGGTGCTTCTCAGGGCAGCTGTGGGACTTGAAGCGGCGATAGGTGGTGATGAAGCATCCGGTGCCCCTGTGGCGATTGGCTGTGCAGTGATGTCTTGATCCATCTTGTTTGAGTGAGCGGTAAGAATGTACTGTATGGGAGTGTGCGAGTACTGTGATGTTTAGATGAGGTGAGGTGAGATATGATGAGGTTAGGGCGTCTCAGCCTTATCCCTGGCGCGCTTCAGTTCCTGGATCGTGGATCATCTCGGGAGTTGAAGCTTCCGGGATGAACCTCGTCATTTGCCCAATAGGGAAAGCGGGTCAGCCTACATGTTGATTGGCTGTGATCGGAGATGTGAGCTCTCCTTCGTCGTGGCTTTCATACCATCATCCTGATGCTACAACAAATTTTTTAAAGTGTCGAGATCACGGAGTGGCAGGTAAAGAGAAGAGCGCTGGTAGGTCTCTGATGAAGTGTAGCCGCACTGAGGCAGGCTTGAAACCTGCTGTGAACAGATTCGCCAGTGGATGAGGGCGTGCGTACCTGGGGCAGGGCCGGGCAGGGTCAAACTCCCCAAAGTCCGGCTCAAATAGTAAAATAGGACTCGTATAAGCCCCATAACAAAGTCCCGTATCTAGAAGATCATCTCAGGCGTGCCCACGGAAAGACGCTTTCCTATGCCGCAACTACACAAGACGATGAGCGACCCTACCCTACCAGAAGACTGACGTCGAAGTGGGGGTCAAGGACCCTTGCTTCAACCTTCAACCTCCAACCTCCAAATTCACCCGACCCTCGTTCCTCCCCCAACATCATCCTCATCCCCTCCATCCCTCTCAAGCCACCACCACTCTGCAGCCCACCATGGAGATAGACGACACAGACACTGATGCCCTCGCCATGGCTCAGGCAATGGGCTTCTCCTCCTTCGGCGATCAGCACCCTTCCAAAAAACGCCGCTACAACCCCCAATCCGATGCTTCCCTCCCCTTCGCCGCTGCCAACGGCCACAAACCAAACCCCGCCTCTGCATCTGGCGCAAACTCAGCGCCCCTAGGCACACCACGCGCTTCCGCTCCAGCTCCAGCTACTACTGCGCTCAACACCGACGAGATCTCACTCGAAGAGGACGACCAGGCCGACCAAGATGCTGGATCCCCAAAACCACCTACAGCCGCCATCGCAAGCCTCCCTGCTCGCCCCGCCGTCTCAGCACCAGGAGCTGGCCTTGACAGCTCAAGCCAGAATCAAAGACAGCAACATCATCATCCTCGTGGCCAGCACAACCCGCTCTGGTATCAAGGCTACTACGACCCTTCCTCCAACGCCAACCCTTGGCAGCGCCTCGAGAAGAAATTGGACCTCTCTCCACGTGATACCTGGCCCGAACGTATGTGTCGCTTGCACCAGACTCCCTCTTTGGCAGCATGAAGAGCTTCAGCTAACGACATGTCCATTCACAGTCTCTCAGCAGCAGCAGCAGCAGCAGCAGCAACACCCGCATCCAGCATGAACACCTGATCAAAGAGCCCGACCGTATAAGGAAGAAGTTTCCTGCGAAGGAAGAAGCTTGCATAATAGTTCGCGCTATACAACGACACCTGGTCTCTCAGCTGGCAGGGGAGAATGCGTCACTGCCCAACTCCGATCACTCTGCGATGGCCAGTCACGTGACATCATCCCAGAAGAGTTCACCTCCGTCACCCGTCACGGCCTCTGGACGCCACATTCACAGCCATTGACCCCTGCTCTTTGGACTAGAGAGCCTCCTCGACCTAGTGAAGGACGGATGCTGCTACGTTCACGGCTCGGGGTACCCTGTCGGCGCTGGCAGAGGAGTGAACCCCCCGCTGACGGCGATACGATCACTGTGGCTTCTGTCGAGGCATGGAACGGGACCCAGATGCACGGGCTCCGCCAGAGATTGACGTGAGAGTCACAGAGGTCGAGGAACGATGGCCAATGAGATCAGAAGAACTACCACTACCTGCTGCCTCCCATCGTCTCCGAGCTACAAACGAAGAAATATTACCGCCGGATAGGGGAAAGTGCGCTGCATATACATCCGGCACCAGCCCCTCCTTGTGACTCTCAGCCAGCGTCTCTGCGAGCCTGAGTAGCTCCTATGAGCCTACCGTCTGCCCCATCTGCCATGATCCTGCGGCTGCTCTCAGGGACCGTCCTGTCGGTCCTGCAGCAGTACCTAGAGGAGTCAGGGCGTTTATTTAGCGAACCAAAACCACTCAATGTGCCTAAATCACACCGCTGCCGTCCAATCATAAGTCGTCAAATCATAAGAAGCCGTGGCTGTAGCCGCCCTTATCCAGGATCTCCCCACCACCGCCGCTCCCTGCTCTCGTCAGCCCCCTGGGGTGGCCTGCCAACTTGGCGCCTTTCCTCTGCAGGCCCGTAAAGCAGCGATGAGATCCCCTCCTGGGCTAACAGCTGCAAGATTGCCGCCCGTAATGCAACTTGTGCGTGGCCCTGGTTCATCGGCAACTGCCGAAGGTGTGGGGAGACCATTGTCGCAAATTCAACGACAGTCGTTCTCCGTAGAACTGCAAAATGGCAGAACTGCAAAATGGCAGCTCATCATAACAAACCACCAATTTCGATGATGAGCCGTCAATAAAAGAAAATCCATATTGCGAAAAATGTCGCTTTTGTGCTCGCTGCAAAGCCTCGCAAAAAGTGTGTGTAAAGACATGTGGTGAAGAGAATTGCGCGACGTCGCCCATTCGCTCCGCAAGTACTCTAGTACTCAGGAGAAGGGTAACGAGCACGTGCCTTGGCGTACTCGTTGGGGTGCTTGCGAGATGCTTTGCCTGATAGCGATCTGAAGGATCTTCGTGTTAGCTGTGTGCTCGCTTTCTGAAGACGGTCGCAAGGCAATAGTGGATAGGATAAACAGCATCACTCTGCTGAGCACAGTCTTGTTTTGGAGTGTGGTGGGACTCACGAGACTTTCTTTTGCGTCCACTCGAGATCGCCGCGGACTTCACGAGCATCGCGCATGCCCTCTGCGAATCGCTCGCGAGTGCGCGCAAGGCGGGCCTGCGCCTGCTTTTGCAGATCCATCAGTTCGCGCTGCTTCGCGTTGAGCTTGCCAGAGCTGCAAAAAGCTGTTAGCGACATGATTCTTCTGCTCGTAGGATTGCGAATCTGCCAGCGAGCTGGCAAAGGCGCAGGATAATGCCAGATGCAGGCGTTCCATTCTTTTCTGGCTCTTTCGCGATGGGACAGTGCGGACTCACGTTTGCGCTTGAACAGCCATGCTGCGATCCAGCGGGATGGGGTTGAAGGAGCTAGCAAATCGATCCTGCATGTACTCCTGGAAGTCAACACCGCTAGCAGAGCCAGTAGTGCTGTCATAGTCGCCGAGGCCACTGGAGCTGCCACCAATGTAGCTGGCGGAAGTGGCGGAGAACCCGCTGTTGCTGTACGAGGGCACTCCCGAAGCTGAGCTTAGAGAGTCGTCGCACTCGGGAGGCGACATGGAGTATTGGCTGTAGGAGGGCCACTGGGCTCCCTTTGAGGGCATAGCCATGGGCATGGCGTAAGAGTTGGACGAGTACTGAGTAGACATGATGATGATGAGGTGATCGCAAGATAGCAAGTTGATGTTGTCAAGTGCTAGGTGCGGGATGGCTGGGATGTAAGAAGACTTTGTGAAGCTGTGGTGCGAGACCGAAGAGAAAGCTGGCTGTCAAGAGAGGCTGACTGAGTGACTCAAAGCTGGTTGAGAATAAAAGAGGAAGAGAAAGGAAGAAGAACAGACTCCAGACTCCTGGATCAAGTTGGCCCTATTTATACTTTTCACGAGCCATCGAGACGGTTCACTTCGGGTCAATGGACGGCCCATGATGCCCTTCTCATGCGGCCTGGCCTCCAGACCCCGCCGATGGTGATAGACGAAAGGCATGCGTGTGACGACAAAGAGCTATGGAGGGGTGACGATGGGGTCGACTACGAATGAGAAGGCAGGGAAATGGGGAGAACATCATGGCGGTCTGCATGGTGCGCCGCTTGATGGCAAGAGAGGTAGGCCGGGTGGCCCAGGATCATCACTACCTTCTTGTCAAGATCAAGTGGACCGACAGGGATCGAAAAAGAAAGCGTCGGGAAAGACATGAAGAGTCGCTTGAGATAACTTAGCCAGGTGTGAAAAGAACACCCATTGGCCCACCAGAAGAGGAGGAGGTGCCGCCAGGACAGGCTTGACTTGTCCAAGCGTCTGTCCATAGAGGACGAGACCAATATCAAGAGAAGGAGGGAGGGGATAATGCAAAAGGGAGGGGTGAGAGAACAGACTAGAACAGGGTGCATCGCATACTCAACCGGGTGATAGGACAAGCTTTGGTCTACACGTATCCCAAGCAAAGAATTAAAGCGGGACAAGTCACGTAAGAAAGGCAAAGGGATTAGCATTGCTGGGCCCGGAGCCAGTCCACACGGGAGCCACTTGACGATGGTGGTGGTATCAAGGCAGGGCGTGTGGCCCTAAGTAACGATGAAGAAGTGCAGTTGGGGATGGACCAAAATCTGCCTGGCTGATGACATGCCATGGTGCTCCAGTCTATGTACAGGACAGGAAGGACAGCTGGAAACAAGCCACTGGGCTCAGTTCCTCAGGCGTCTCACCCTTAGGAGCTGGGACAATAGGCAGCCAAGCAAGGTGAGCATCGGTCGTCTTAGCACGCCAACTAGCAGCAAGCCATGACGACGAGCTGGTGGGAGGGGCGTGTCTGTATGTGTGTGTGCGAGGCCATCTCGCAGCGTATCGGAGGGACTGAGCCATGAGCCGGGCTGACGCTAAAGACGAGCGATGAAAGCCGAGACAAAAGCGGCGCTGGATTATCTGTGGTAGCCGGCGAGGTTCCCCGGAGTGAGTCGACCGCTTGGTCCGGCACGGCGTGGAAGACGAGACGTGATTCGAGGGTCGGAGCACTGCGATGTGGATGGGAACGTCGTCGTGACTAGTTGTTCTGTATCGGCGATGTCGTGCGCCAGAAGCTGGTACATCAAGGTGAGAGGCGGTTTAGAGGCGGAGACGGAGGGAACGAGAAGTTGCATGGGTGGTGGGGATCAACATGAGGTTGTGTAATGGTGCGAGGCGGAAGAAAGCAGTAAGAGAGGCGGCAGACGACAACAAGAGGATAGAGATGGAAGGGGTGAATGGGTCGAAATTGAGGCCGAGTCGGGCACAAGTGCAGCAGGAGGCGGCGGTGGTGCAGGCAGAGGGAGTGAGAAATGGAAAGGGGACGGGCGGGTTGGGTTGGGCGGAAATGGGCAATGAAGGGTGCTCGTGATGCGTTGTCATCGATGGCAGGATGCTCGGACAGGCAATTTGACGAGGTAGGATAAGGTACTCCTGAGTGCAGGCCGAAGTCTTTATTGAGATAGGCCGCTGGGTGAATCTCGAGCAGTGGCAAGGTGTTGTTACTTTATGGGAAAGGTAGATGCAAGGCAAGGCAAGGAATTGATGAGCAGTGGATTTGGGCTGCCTCTACTGCAGGACGAAATGCGTTGTCCATGTCCAGTGTGGTGGTGGTCAGTGGTGGGGGAGGGGGAACAAAACGAGCCGAAAAGTTGAAGGTGAACCGGCGAGCCGATCTCCAGTGGTGCTCGTGCAACACCAGCAACCAACTGGCACGGTTCTGAATGGCGCAGGTCAGTCTTGGGTAGTGCAGGAGATGCAGAGCAGCTGACCGCAATGGCTTCCAACGTCCAGGAATTGTTAATTCTAGGCGTTTCCTTGCTTGGGCGGAGGCTGGAAGGCAACAAGCAGGGCCAGGACCGAGGGGGAGGTGCGAGAGGCACGAGAGGCAGCCCCTCCCCCCACTTTCTCTCCATTTCTCACGCGTCTGATTGGAGCGAATACCGTCATCGGGGTGCTCATGTCAGAGACAGTTGCGACTTGCCCAGGGTCGTCAGTGGCGGTTGGCGATCTCAAGCTATTTCTTGTGTGTCTCATTGGCGCAAAAGACCAGAGAAACCCCTCCAGCATCGCGCGGCCAGGCACATCGCACACGCACTTGAGGGGCACTCATCTTTTGGCCCTGGCCCAAGCCACTTTGTCAGACTTACAACACGACTTGTGTGGCCTCTGGAATCATCCATCCATTACTTCAATGCCTGCCGTGCACATCATGAACTTCTGAACATAGTCAAGTGGTATCTCGCCAAGCAAGCGAGCCGTTAGCTTCGCCCAGTCCAACACTGGCCTAGCAATGCTGCACGATCATCCACCATGACCATCGAGGAACAGCCAGGATTCTTTGCCGACCACTGTAATGCAGCACCAGGACTGATACTGGTCCACAGGAATTAGCTCATCATCTAGGGAACGTCGGCCTGTCTCGGACAAGTCCGAAAATGCTACTCCAAGAGGTGGGCATGGATCCCTTACCCTCCAAACCTAGGGATCCCTCCCCATAGTTCGCGCTCAACTGACCCATTGAAAAAGCTCTGGTGATGGGAGGCAAATGCGATTCGCCTGCTGCGTCCTTTCCAAATACGCGAATATCACACGTTGCCCTTTGCCAACGCACTCCCTCCCCTCCCAATCATGCCATCGAGGACCGTAGCATCCCTCTTTCCCAAACGGGTAAATCTCGAGATGCCCATAACAGCGCAGAGGAGGCGAAGGACACGGGAAGTCAATTGTCGTTGGCACCGTGTCTGATGATGGGGCAGCCTCTCATAGGACGACGCTGGGGAATGATGTGCATTGGGGTGGGTGGCCTTGCCTGCGTGGCCGCGCCCCATATGCAGTCTGCCTGTCCACTTCTCCGCGCTTTCTGCAGCGAGAGACTTGCACAAACTGGACGCGGTGTATCTTGGACTGATGATCATCCAAAAGATTTGCCTGATCAATCATTTCTCAAATAATCAGGACCTGGCGTGTTGTAGCCAGTGAGAGCAGCCAGGTTACCACTGTGGGCAGTATCCAGGATACAACCCGGAGTTGGGAGATAGGACAGGCTCTCATGAGAATGGCATATTCGGTGTAGGAGACGGACCGGGAAATTTTGGCGGTTTCGGCGACGGTGTTCATCACGCAGGAGACTCAAAGCTATCATCGAGTGTCGCCCGAGCTGCTCCTCCGATTAACGATTCATGGAATAATGCGCAAGAGTTGTCGCAGCGGAAGAGCCGAGTTGGTGAAAAATGTCTATGTGGATAATAGTAAAGCTATGGGATAAAGAAGAAGAAAATCATCATCTCGTGATGTGAAGAACCTATTTGCCGCCCCTGATCCTAGCCTGCCGGCACGGCACTGACAGTTATATCCAGAAAGAAGCCTCAAGAGGATAGAGTTCCGCACGAAACTGCAGCGCCGCTCATGCGAGGAGGCCTTCTGGCGGCCTCCGATCCCTCCAATTGTATGATTCTCCTCAATCGTAACGTTCCGAAGCCCTTCTTATCGTGACTCAAAGGAAAAAAGTAAGTATTGTGATACGAATGATCCAATTACGACTTCTCAGCCGAAGACTTTGAGAAATCCCCAAAGACCAATCCCGCTCAGGACGGGGATCGTCAGGTTGTCGTCCCATCCGAAGAGATCTACCACCTCGCTGGCAGACGCGACAAAGCCAGACCACAGGCTCATGACGCCAAGCGCCAGCGAGCCACCAACCGTTGTCTTTGCGACCGACAGACCCAGAGTTCGGGTCACAGTCTCAGGAAGCGAAAGAGTGCCCTTGAACATGAAGGCTTCATCGCCAGGGAATGGACCAAAGGCTGGCGCGAGCCATCCCCAGAAGAAGACAGAGGTGGCCACGCCGACGATGAAAGCGGCCGTCGAGCCCGCGAGAGACTTGCCCCTGCGGAGTCGGGGAGTGTAACGACCCCAGAGACGACCGAAAGTGCTGGCTGCTGTGTCGCACCAGCTGAGAAGAAGAACGCTCATGACGCCGACATCTTTGGGGAAGAAAAAGAGCACAATCCAAGCGCCGAGGAGGTAGAAGATGACGCCGTTCCAGCCAGCGTACTCGCTCTCGCGCATGAGTGCACCAAGATATCTGACATAGAAGCGGTTGATCGTGTCGTAGCGGTGGCGCAGCCAGTCAGTGGTCGCGATGGGAATGAGCCCAGCCATGAGGTATGGCGGGACGGAGCTCGTTTGCGTGCCGGTGAGGTATAGCCAAACGACGAAGAAGCCGATCGAGACGTGAAGAACCTTGCGGGGCACTTCGTGCTTGTGAACGAACGTCCGCCAGTGGCGATGGATGGGAATCAAGCCCAAAGGACTAGGACTCCGGCTGAAGTCGCGCCAACTCCATCCCGACGGTGTTGCAGGCTCTGGCGGCGCAAGGTGTCCGTTCGCGACTTTCGCCTTGCCGTTCGTCGTTGTCGTTGTCGTCGTGTTCTTTGAACTGCTCTGGCCCTTTGCCTCTTGCTTCTTTGACGACTGCCTGCTGAGCGTTTCCCTCGGCGTCAGCCTCTGCGGCCGTCTGGTATCGATGGGAGAGCGACTCCGTGTCCTTGCCCTGCGCAGTTCTGGGGGATCCGAGTCATCCTCATTCGACTCTTCCGCAACAGGCTGCGGCGTGGACATTCTGCTACTCCGGGTGGCGGACCTAGTGACAGGCCCGATATAATCAGAGGAGTCTCGTTCGGAAGGCGTCGGACTCGGCGAGATGACGCGCGGGGTGGCGGGAACGCCGGAGCGGCGACGGGAGGACATGGCGAAGAAGAAGGGATAGGGCGGAAGGGCCGGAGAGGGGGTCAGCCCCGAAACTAGGCGTTGAAGAAGATTGAGGCTCGAGGGCCAGGAGAATAGGGTGGAGTGGAGATGTTTATCGCGGCGTGAAGCGCGTGTAGTCGTAATGTTGGCGGTGGGAGAAGAGATGGTAGCGTCGGTAGTGTCGCGTGCGGGATTCGAGGGATCAACGTGGTCGTAAGCGTCGAGATCAGGCTGCAAGTCGGGAGAAGATAGGTCTTGATGGTCTATAGGATCCAGAATGATGTCGGGATGGAGGGATGCAACGGAGGCAGTGACCTCCGCCGCATGTTGGAGTGAGGAAGACAGGCCGTTGTCGGGAGCCGGAGGAGGACAGACACATACGATGTGTGTGTCTCTTCTTCCTCTGGTCTTTTGCGGAGGTGCGGACTCGATTGAGAGGGTGCGAGGATATAGGAAGCGACTTGGCAAGCGGAGGAGTCGGAAGTGAGAACGATAAGTCTAGGCTGGTGCAGATGACGGCGTCGGCGGACTTGGGGATAATTTTGCTTAGGGTGGGCGTTGGGCATGTGACCGGGGGATGCTAGTCACTGGCAAGTGTCGTGTGGCCTGTGGATGATCTAGGACAGAGGCGCACTTTGACAGCAACAGACTGGTGAGACATCAACTTAGACATTGTGGGTTCTACGAAAACACATGACGAAATGGCAAATTGAAAGGTTCGCGGGTTCCTGGTTGAGAGTGTGCTGCGCCATGCTGACCTTGGATTATTGTTGTTGTTGTTCTACGGCGTGCGTTTCCTTGTTCCTGGTTGGTTCCCGGATCCTCACGTCACATGCGCTAATACTGGCTCACACTGAGCGTTTAGAACGGCGGTACTCCGTATTACGTCTGGACTTGCGGTAGTTCCATGCTGGCGTTCCTTACGGACGCAGTTCCGCGCTAAGCCATATCAGTCCAACGTACGCTTCCTGCTATCGATAAAGAATTATTTTCCCATGATCTCAGTAGAGCATCACTTTTCGCTGGCCATGAACCCCTCCAACTCCCTCGGGATCGCAGTTCTTTGTTGACAGACAGGGATCTTCCTGGAGAGCTGTCAATATGGCTTCTGCAAAGATGGCACCCGTCAAGAAAAACCCTCGCGCATGGGAGTCTTTGGCGCCAGCTTTACCTCAATGGATTCTCGAGGCAGTCTCCAGTATGGGCTTTGCCCAGATGACGCCCGTCCAGACTGCGACCATGCCGCATTTCATGGGCAATAAGGACGTTGTTGTGGAGGTGAGATATGCAATCAACCCAATCAGTTCGAGATAGCTAACGGAATCTCTCAGGCTGTTACAGGCAGTGGAAAGACCATGAGCTTCCTCATTCCCCTCGTCCAGCGACTTTTGCGCCTCGAAGAACCGACAAAGCGCCACCATGTCAGCGCTATCATCATCTCCCCGACTCGCGAACTCGCAGCGCAAATTCACACAGAACTCGTTAAGCTTCTCAAATTTCACGAATCTTCAGCCGAACTACTGCCTTACCTGGAGGGGGACGAGAAGAGACCCTCTACCACCGCGCCCGTCATCGTGCCGCAACTACTTGTTGGAGGCACTACTACCACCGCACAGGACCTCAGCTTCTTCATGCGTCACAGCCCCAACGTATTGATCTCATCACCAGGTCGCTTGGTGGAGCTCCTGGGCTCGCCGCATGTGCATTGCCCGCAGTCATCATTCGAGATGCTCGTACTAGACGAGGCGGATCGACTTCTCGATCTCGGCTTCAAACAGGATCTGCAGCGAATTCTTTCCAGTCTCCCGAAGCAACGAAGAACAGGCCTCTTCAGCGCCAGTGTCAGTGAGGCTGTGAGCGAGATCATCAGAGTCGGCTTGAGGAATCCCGTCAAGATCGAGGTTAAGGTCAAGATGAAGGGTGGCGGCGTGCTTGAGGACAGAAGGACCCCTGCCAGTCTGCAAATGAGCTACCTCGTCAAGCCAGCAAGCCAAAAGCTGCCAGCTTTGGCGAAGCTGCTGGAAAACCTTTCCGTACGGCCGCAAAAAAGTATCGTCTTCCTATCTGCCTGCGCCTCCGTCGACTACTTCCAGCACGTGCTTCCGCTACTATTACCCCCTGGCTTTGCCCTGGTTCCTTTGCACGGAAAGCACCCGGCCAATGTGCGAAAGAAGAACTTCAACGCATTCCTTACATCCGCCTCCCCTACCATTCTCCTCACAACCGATCTGGCGGCACGCGGACTTGACATTCCGCAGGTCGATCTCGTGGTGCAGATCGATGCGCCCTCAGACCCCAAGGTCTTCATTCACAGAAATGGTAGAGCTGGCAGGGCTGGGCGGAAGGGTCTGGCAGTCGTGATGCTGCATCCGGGCATGGAGGAAGACTACGCTCGCTTTTTGGAAGTGCGCAAGACGCCCATCAAGCCGCTCGAGAGGCCAGAGGTCACCACATCGGAGGAAGACGCAGACGCAGCGGCGGAGAAGATTCGGGAGCTCGTGAAGACCGACAGGGCCCTGTATGATAAGGCACAACGTGGCTTTGTCAGCTGGGCGAGAAGCTACGGTGCGCATCAAACTACGTCAATATTCCGCGTCTCCGACCTCGACTGGGCATCACTAGCGAAGGGATGGGGCCTTCTTCGTATGCCCAAGATGCCAGAGCTGAAGCGGTGGGAGGGCGACAAGTATCTTGGCCAAGAAATTGACTGGGACAATTTCGCGTACAAGGAGAAAACGCGTGAGAAGGCCAGACAAGAGGCGCTGGCAGCTGATCCGGCCGTCTTTGCCGAGAAGAAGGCGGCCGAGAAGAAGCGCAAGCAGAGAAACAACGAGGCTTGGAGTGGCAAGCACGAGCAGGAGGACGTGCGGGTAGAGAGGAGAGAGAAGAGGCGGAAGAAGAGGGATGCAGAGAGGACTTCGAAGATGACAGAGGAAGAGAAGGGAGAGGAGATGGAGTTGCAGGACATGATCCGGCAGATTCGCGCCAAAAACCACGCGAAAGCCGCGAAAGAAGGCAAAGGGGATGATGACTTTGAGGGCTTTGACGATTAGGCGTATGATACCAGCATAAGCGTACATTGGACCACTTGCACAGGGCATCGACACATATCTCACTAGTCACCAAGTGTACTACTGGGTTCTTTACTCTTGGGCCTTGCTCTGCGGAACAAGAGAGTCTTGGTCAACGAACGTCACAACGAGCAACCCACCTTGATGTAAGTAGTGATGGGCGTCTAGCTCTGCGTCACTCCAAACAGCGGGGTAAGTCCGATGATCACAGCTACAGTTCCTTTCCAAATCACCGCCGGCCATTCGTTCAAATGACCTGGGCTCCAAGCTCGTTACGTTGTGGAGGAACCTTGTCCTGGGCGTGACTGCGGCGTCACACTAGCACCGACAGCCTCCACCTTTTCCCCGGATTCCTTCATCCATGTCTTCCCCGCTGGCAACCTTCACCTTTCAGCTCCGTCCCCTCTTTTGCCTCTTGTCGATAATCTTCTCGAGACAGTCGTCTGAATGGCAAATCAGCTTGAAATGCATATTGGACGAGATTCGGTGTCATTGCATCGTGACCATACAGTGCAGGAGATCCACTGTTCCCCTTGACCAGCTATGGGAAAGCAATATCCTTACAAACCTGTCTCGGAGTACTCCGAAGAGCGTCTAGCTCATAAACGCCATTGGGATCGCATCAGGCAGAGGGAATGCCGGTAAGCTGACGATCGATGTCACGAATACCTGTCTTCATGATGACACTGCCGACTAACATCACATCTTACACCTGCAGGTCGAAGAAACGAAAACAAGCTGGCGTACTTGAAGAAGAGCTCCGAGACCTAAAGAGTAGGTTTGAAGCCCTGGAAGGCGAGAGAGATGACCTCCTCAAGACGGTGAGGCAGCAGGCGGAGGCGATGGAGAGTACTGAGAGGGAAACGAAGCGCCTCAGAAGCGTGGTCGAGATAGTCGTCGGTTCCTTGCGAGAGTCGCAGGCTTCACTTCAAGCTGCTCTGAAACAGCCTACCGAAGAACGCGAGACGACGTCACCGGTATCACATCTGGCACATCCTGCTGTTCAGCCGTCAATGATTCGACCAAGTAAGCCTGCCGAGCTGCGAGCTACCGACGACCTCAGCGGATACAGCCTGTCTGCCGAAGGGCAGCCGCCGTCCGATGCCGGATCGCTACCTGATCTTTCCCTGACCATCGACTCGTTCTCGCGTCCTTCATTCGACGAAGTTCCGATGACGCCCAGTATCGCGCTTGAGGAGGCTGGGACTGCCGAAAGCTCACGAACGAACAGCACGGGTTCAATAACCGAGACAGACATCCCGCATGGCTGGGATCGACTACCGCTCAACACTGCTCCAATGGGCTATATAGATCATGGAATCTCCGATCTCGAGCGGCTTTGTCGGCATATACCTACACAAGAGGTTCCTATCGCCGAGCTCAACGCTCAAGCCTTCCCACACATCTCGAATCTTCTCAACCCGGAGGTCCCCTCTCACAGCCTGCAGCATCCGCTCTCCTCGCTCATCATCGACCGAGTCATGCAGCAGATGCCTCTTCCAGATATGATCGGACGACTGGCCGCTATGTGGGTGATTTGTACCGTGCTCCGCTGGCGCGTCTGCCGCACGCCCAAAACATACCTCGCCATCCCCGACTTTCTTCGACCAACGGAGATACAGCTCAGCGTACCGCATCCTATCTGGGCGGATGTTCTCGTGTGGCCTGAAGGGAGGACGGCGATCATCAAAGACTTTGACATGACGAGATACACCGAGTTCCGGGAAGATCTGAACAAGGCTGTGTCTGTGGGCTGGACTAGGCCCTCGGCTGAGGCGATCACGCAGGGATCGACACCAGGGGAGCAGTATCTGAGCGTGGAATTTGTGAGGCACCTCAGTGATCTGAAAAATTGGACGTTGTCCCGCGAGTTTGTGCAAAAGTGGCCGTTCCTGGATGGAGTGGTTAACGTCAGGGATTAAACCAAATTGCAGATGCAGTGCTAGGAATACGCCAGCTCTGTATTGATCTGGTCTTGGGCAGCACAACCGAGCGGCTATTATGCTTGTCACAATATTTGCATGTTTTTGGTCGGGATCAACGGGAAGGGGACCTGCAACTAGCAAAAGTCATTTGACCCCTTCGGGATATATATTATCAATATGTAAGACATAATTCACATCTATATTTGAGTCTGATTCATTAAGATGATCTGGATGTTGATGAGAAGTGAACCTGCGTACGTGCTGTTGTTGGCCTGGCCTGAGGCTGCGAGGAAACACCACCCAAACATCTCGCATCGTCTGCCATTCGGAACCTACCATATCACTGAACCATCCACCATGGGCCGAGTCCTGCTCCATTATCGATCATACGTCGTGACATGCAACACTGTTCTTCTTGCATTATCTAACAGGTTCCGCGCTGGCCCGTGGACACCTGCACAATGTGTACACGGGCATGCTACAGTGCGGTCAGTGCACGTCGGAGCCAGGGACTTGTCGAGAGCGCCCTTCGAAACCCTGCCAATTCATCAGCTTATCGAAGAGGAAAGACTGCCTGGCTATAAAGCTGATCGCTATTTTCCTGCATCCATTGGTCAGATCTTGCGAAACAGATACCAGATTGTAGGCAAGGTAGGCTACGGTGGTGGCTCAACAGTGTGGGCTTGTCGGGACCTGAAGTATATTACGGATGAACCCCTTCAGAGGGGTTAGAACTCCTGAGCTGACTTTTCTACTGTCTAGAAAGCATCGGTTTGTAGCTATCAAGATCTGCACGACCGGAGAGCGTGGTACGAAAGATGCCTTGCAAGAGGTTGCTGTTTCGGATCATATCAAGTCTTTGGATGCGTCGAATCATCCAGGCACACAGCGATTTCAACTAGTCTTGGACCACTTCGTGATCGAGGGTCTAAATGGAAACCAACATCGATGCCTTATATTTCCGCCTCTTGGTCAGCCTTTGACACAGTTCAGAAAGAACTTCCCCGGTAATGCGTTGGAACCCGACGGACTGCGGATCACCCTCCTCTGGATCACTATAGGTCTGGACTTGCTGCACCAGGCCGGGGTAGTCCATACTGGTGAGCTCTACTCCTGAGACCACCAAATGCAATCTTACCAACTAACACCGAGCTCCCAGACCTGTCCCCAAACAACGTGCTTGTCAGTTTCCAGCCCGGTGAGGAGCGCGTGTTTGAGCAGATAGAAGAGCTCGAAATGGCACATCCAACGCCTCGCAAAGTCTTGCCAGACCGCTGCATCTACCGGTCTTACAAGCTTGGTACTACCCATGGCCCAGCGGTCATCACCGACTTCGGTGCTTCACGCATTGGAGACCCCGAGAGCCCAAGCAAACACTCGGGAGACGTCATGCCTGGTGTGTATCGTGCTCCAGAGATCATCATGGGTGGAACTTGGGATTCCAAGATCGACATGTGGTCCCTCGGTGTTATGGTAAGTATCGCAGAACCGTCAAGGTGACCATCTTATCAATACATGCCATGCTGGGCTAACACGAGGTCACAGATCTGGGACCTCTTCGAGGGTGGTCCGTTATTCCACGCAGATAGATCTGGGACGCTAGACGATGAGGTTCACCTCGCAGAGATGGTGTCGTTGTTAGGACCACCGCCCAAGGCCTTCCTCGAACGGTATGAGCATTCCCAAAAATATTGGGACCCTGAAGGTAAGCATCAGTCTCCGGTATCCTATTGGCGATGCGTTCCAGAGAGAATGCTCAACAGTACGGTCTTTAGGCAAATGGATCGCATCAACTCCTGTTCCGGAACAGTCACTAGAGACGCGCGAGACCAGGTTACAAGGTGAGGAGAAGCTGCTGCTGCTGGAATTGGTACGCAAGCTCTTGTGCTGGCTGCCGGAGGATCGTAAGTCGGCCGAGGGGCTTTATGACGACCCCTTTATCCAAGGATATGCTCGAGAATAAGGCAAAAATGAGGAGGCAAGGTGTCAATTATTTGCGAATTCTCTTGAGATGATCGAGGACTGGCTTCTTTGAGATGGACAACTGGGAGTTCTGCTGGGAATGTTCTTAATCGCTTGGCGCACTGAGTGGTTCGAAATGCGAGAAATTACGATGGTCCATGGCTGGTAGTTTTGCTGGGCAAGGGTCTAATCAACCTTCCCAAGACAGATTGAGCTCATCGGAAAGCGCCGGAGTCGTGCTTGGCTGGCAGTGAGGCTCAATTTCGGCTTTGTCGCCGGGACTTCGCTCAGGTGCCCTGCTTCGACTTGAAGCCTCGTGACGACGGCGCAGGAGTACGAACAGAGTCAGAGAGTCCTCGTTCATCGTTTCGCTTCCTGCAGCTGGCGGTGGCAGTCGAGCATGAAAGCCGAAGAAGGGTGGCCTGCAGATCAACCTTGTTCAAGGCCAACCATCCCGCAAAAGGACTAAGCCGTGCAGCAAGAGGGTGACATTCTGGTCACGTATCACCCACCGCGCATGGCACCTCCTCACTTCCCTCGATCGTCGAAATCTCCCCCACAAGAACCAGCTCGTGGCGTCCGAGAACGAACTGGAGCCGTTTGGCAAAGTCGGGGAGGGGGGTTTTCCAGACTACGGACGCCTCGGCTTTTCCCACTTTGTTGTCCCACGATGGCGAAAGTTGGGCGCGGTGCAGTGCGAAGCGACCCGCATTTTGGAATTTCTTCAAGGGACTAGGACTAGCCTCGATTCGAACTCGTTCCCTTTTCCCCTTTGACTTGTTGATTTGCTTTGCTTACCTTCTTCATCTCTTCTGATTGTTGATTTGTCGCATGTGTGACAGATCGACATCTGAGACAGTTGGGACTTCCCGGAGCACAAAGCTTGGAGTCGACTACCATCATGGCTGTGACGGAAAACCCACCACCACCTTCCGGGGACGGCGTCAATGTTGCTGAGGCACCCGCAGCAGCGACGACCGCGACGACCGGGGACGTGACCAACGATGAGGTTGCCGATGAGCCTGGGATGAGCAAGAATCACTCCAATGTCGTCCAGCACGCGAGGCTGGCATCCGGCAAGGAGCAGAGTATGACGCTCATGGAGGGGTTGAAACTGTACCCCAAAGCTATCGCCTTCAGTGTCATTATCTCAACTTGCATCGTCATGGAGGGTTATGATATCTCACTCGTAACGAACTTCTGTACGTTGTGGTCATTCGTCTCCAGCATCAGTGGCAGAGTCTCACTTGCTAACAAACTCGGTCAGTCGCCTTTGAGCAGTTCAACAAGAAGTATGGCGTCCAGCTTGAAGATGGAACTTGGGAGATCCCTGCCCCGTGGCAGGCTGGTCTGGCCAATGTGAGTGGTTGTCCTCATTGCATACACATTACCTGTCTCTGACCTTCAATACAGGGCGCCATGGTCGGTGAGATTATTGGTCTCTTCATCAATGGCTACGTCTCTGAGCGTTGGGGTTACCGTAAGGTCCTGCTCACCTGTCTCGTCTGTCTCACCGGCTTCGTCACCATCTTCTTCACCGCCCAAAACGTCGGTACTCTTGTCGTCGCTGAGGTTCTCTGCGGTATCCCATGGGGCATCTTCCAGACCATCACCATCACCTATGCCTCCGAGGTCTGCCCTGTCGCCCTGCGCGGCTACCTGACCACATATGTCAACTTTTGCTGGGGACTTGGCCAAGCAATTGGCATTGGCGTCATTTTCTCGATGTTGGACCGTACAGACGAATGGGCTTACCGCATTCCGTATGCTCTACAGTGGATGTGGCCCCTGCCGCTCTTCATCGGTATTTACTGTTGTCCCGAGTCGCCCTGGTGGCTTGTCCGCCACGGCAGGCTTGCCGATGCCAAGAAGTCTCTCCTGCGTCTCACCAGCACCGATCGCGACACTGACTTCGATGCTGATGAGACTATCGCCATGATGGTCCACACGACCGCCCTGGAGGAGAAGACGACTGCCGGCGCGAGCTACTGGGACTGCTTCAAGGGCACAGATCTGCGCCGTACCCAGATTGTCTGCATGGTCTGGGCGATGCAGAACCTGAGCGGCAACTCCTTCTCCAACTACTCGACTTACTTCCTCAAGCAGGCTGGTCTTTCGGAGCGCAACTCGTACTCGTTTGCCCTGGGCCAGTATGGCATCAACATGGTCGGCGTGTTCGGTGCGTGGGGTCTGATGACGCTCGGTATTGGACGCAGGGCACTGTACTTCTATGGTCTCTGCGGTCTGTGCACCATGCTGTTCATCATGGGATTCCTGGGTCTCGTGCCGGAAAGCAACAGGGACCAGGCGGCTTTGGCGACGGGATGTATGATGATCATCTGGGCGCTCTTTTACCAGTGTACTGTCGGAACCATTGCGTACTCGCTGGTGGCGGAGCTGTCGTCGCGCCGTCTGATGATCAAGACTGTCGTGCTTGGTCGAAATCTCTAGTGAGTTCTTGTCGAAAAGTTTGATGGATGGGCATTGAAGCTGACGATCGGCAGCAACATCGTGGGCATCATCACCGGTGTTTTGACTCCATACATGCTGAACCCCGATTACTGGAACTGGCGAAACTATGCCGGTTTCTTCTGGGTAAGCCGATGATTCTTGAGCATTCAGTCATGTCGCAAATCGGACATTTGTAGCTGACCATCTCCCCCAGGCCGGTATTTGCTTCTGCTGCGTTGTGTACACGTACTTCAACCTGCCCGAGCCCAGGGGCCGGACATTTGCGCAGCTGGACGTGTTGTTCGAGAGGCGAATCAGTGCTCGCAAGTTCCACAAGACGGAGGTGGACGAATTCGAAGAGAATGTGGACGACAAGATCATGAAGCAGTACGACGATGTGAACTCTGATGCCACGGCTCAGGCTGGAGGTGTGGGATCGAAAGCGTAAGACATGGTGGCAATAGCGGACGCATATTTGAGGATGACCAAGATAATGATTAAAGGAGACGAACCTAATTATAATGAGGATTGGGCCTGAACAACAACGTGGCTGTGTGGTGAACACGAGTTTCGCGAACAATGAGGATCAGCGACAACGACAGCGCATCTCCGGATAGAGTTAGGGACCCCTGGATTACCCTCGCCTTTGCGGGACGGACCGCCGCCTCGAGAGGGCTGGATGGCGGAACCCAATTCCAGCATGTGAATGTTCCGTACTTCACGATTTCGTATATACAACGTACACATCATCAGATGGATCGCACTCAAGAGGCAGTCCGACATCGGTCGACCCTCCACAACAAGCTCATCCACACCGTGCCCCAGTGCCCATCCTGTCACCAGCTACAGGGGTCCTCGTACCACAATAGTTTCATTCTCCCGCGCCAATCAGACCCCCCCGCCCTGTTCCCAATTCACCCGGCGCACACCGAGCGACCCCTGCCTGTTTCGCGGTCTTCCGCCTGCTCGTGCACTTGGGATTACGTGATTAGTTCTTGGAGATAGTTCGGGGAGATGGAGGAGAGCAAGCTTGGGAAGAGGAGAGGGAGAGAAGGGATATAGTGAGGAGAAGCTGGGGGCATTGTCTCGGTGTCCGCTTTTTGCTTTTGAGTTAGTGGTTTGGCCGGGGGAGGGATCGGATGTTGCGCAGTGGTGCAACGCGTGGTTTACAGGGGAGGAGTGCGAGTCACAGCGGGTTGACTCACTGGAACTTGAAGCCAAATGGCACTGGCACTGGCCGGTAGAGTCACTGAGGACGCACTGAAGCTGGAGTCACAGCGGCTATGAGCGTCGTGACGGCGCCTGTGACCATCAAAAAGCTACTTTCAGCCGATGCGGCGAATTCCTGCATCATCCTCAACGGCCACCACCAGCCTCCATCTTGCCTGGTTTCTTTTCCTTCTGCCCATCCTCTCCCTTCCTAAGACATCACGTTGGGGTTCTCGCTGGCTTTTTGCACTTGCTCATTACCAGCTTCTCATAAACACAGCCATCACTATGCTGTCCACCCTCCGTGTCACCAGCAGGCAGACTGCCTTGCGCCAGGCCGCTTCGCGCGTTGCCGCTATTCGCGCCGCTTCCACCTGGAGCAGCGTTCCTCAAGGACCTCCCGTGAGTCAATGGACTGCAATTGCATCGCAGGATCACATGTACTGACTGTTTTAGGATGTGAGTTGATACAATCGATGGCAGCTGGTGTTTACAAATGTGCCTGTGACTGACCTTGGCTCGTTTCCTTGACATACAGGCCATTCTTGGTACGTGGCATTCTTACACCCTCGAGGCCGATTTGCTACCTCGACAACAGCTGACAGTTCCTCATAGGTATTACTGAGGCTTTCAAGGCCGACAAGTTCGACAAGAAGATCAACCTCGGTGCGTCCATAACCCTCGACACCAACGCTCGAACGACTCGAACGACTCGATCACAAAGCTGACAAGCTCCCTCTAGGTGTCGGTGCCTACCGTGACGATGCCGGCAAGCCCTACGTCCTCCCCTCCGTCCGCGAGGCTGAGCGCAAGGTCGTCGACTCCAAGCTGAACAAGGAGTACGCCGGCATCACCGGTGTCCCCGAGTTCCCCGCCCTCGCAGCCAAGCTCGCCTACGGCGCCGACTCACCCGCCCTCAACCGCCTCGCCGTCACCCAGACCATCTCTGGCACCGGTGCCCTGCGCATTGGCGCTGCCTTCCTCGCCCGTCACTACCCCGGCGACAAGAAGATCTACATCCCCACCCCCTCATGGGCGAACCACAAGGCCGTGTTCCAGGACGCCGGTCTCCAGGTCGAGCAGTACCGCTACTACGACAAGAAGACCATTGGCCTCGACTTCGAGGGCATGGTCGCTGATGTCAAGGCTGCGCCCAAGGGCAGCATCTTCCTCTTCCACGCCTGCGCCCACAACCCCACCGGTGTTGACCCGACCCAGGAGCAGTGGAAGGAGATCTCCGACGCTGTCAAGGCTCAGGGCCACTTCGCCTTCTTCGACATGGCCTACCAGGGCTTTGCCTCTGGTGACACCGACAAGGATGCCTTTGCTCTGCGCCACTTTGTCAAGGAGGGCCAGAACGTTGCCCTCTGCCAGTCTTTCGCCAAGAACATGGTGAGTTGGCGGATCCGGCTGTAGTAAGAGAAGAGTCTGTGGCTAATGAAGAACAGGGTCTCTACGGTGAGCGTGTTGGTGCCTTCTCCCTCGTCTGCGCCGACGCCGAGGAGGTCAAGCGCGTCGATTCTCAGCTCAAGATCCTCATCCGCCCCATGATCTCCAACCCCCCGATCCACGGCGCCCGCATCGCCTCGGAGATCCTCAGCAACCCGACCCTGTACAAGCAGTGGCTCGGCGAGGTCAAGGGCATGGCCGACCGCATCATCACCATGCGCGCCCTGCTCAAGGATAACCTCGAGAAGCTCGGCTCCAAGCACGACTGGTCGCACATCACCTCGCAGATCGGCATGTTCGCCTACACGGGCATGACTGCTGAGGAGATGGACAAGCTGGCCAAGGAGTACTCCGTCTACGCCACCAAGGACGGCCGTATCTCCGTTGCCGGCATCACCAGCGACAACGTCGGCCGCCTCGCCGAGGCCATCTACAAGGTTAAGGGTTAAACAGAGCCCAACGCCTGTGAAGATGGGATGCGAACGATAATGAGGGGCGATGGTTCTGATGGGAATCTTGACAAGAAGAATGCCCAAGACAGAGGAGAAAGTTTCTTTCCTCGGATCACGTGGGGACCAGGGGACCGAAGAACGAAGAAAAGAGATGCGATACAAGCCAATGGAAGCGCCTGTTTTAGATCGTTGGATCATGTGTACAAGTACTTGGAACGAAAATAGACGCGTGTCCTATCTGCTTCTGCTGTAAGATATATTGGTTATCATTTGTGCTTTTGCCATGTAGACATGTGGTATCTCTGTGCTCATCCAGTGAGCCGCTTCTATAGTTAATATGCTCTTGTCTTTCGTGGTGGTGGAATCATCCTCTCTGCAATCGATCCAGATCCCCCTTCGTATCCTTCATCTGCCTACCCATATCCCTCCAAACCCTCGCCATCTCCCTCATCACCTTCTCCTTCCCCTCCGCACCCTCCACACCCACTCCATACTCCGCCAACTCCGTCCGCAACCCCCTCAGCCTCTCCTCAGCCCTGACCCTCGCGTCCCTCAGATGTGCGGCGTAGTTCCTCAGCGCCTGCACCGCCTGCGCGTCGTAAACGTCGCGACGGACGGTCCACAGGGCCTGCTCGGCGTCGACCTCTGTTTGCTGGGAGAGCAGGGCGGCGTCTGTGGCGCGGAGCTCGAGGGAGCGGGAGATGATGCCGTGTTTGAGCTCGAGGAGGCGGATGAGGGCTGTGAGGGTTTGGGATTGGGATGTGAGGAGGGAGAGGAGGGTGGAGAGAGTGGATAGGCGGGCTTGGGAGAGGGAGCGTTGGAGGGTGAGGTGGGAGGTTGTGGTTTGGAGGATGGTGGAGGGGAGGGAGGGGATTTGGCGGTGGAGGTAGGAAGGGTTCGTGGAAGGGTGGGCGATGCGTGTGAGGGAGAGAGCGGAGGTGTGCAGGTTGGAGGAGAGAAGGTTGGCGAGGGAGGGGAGAAGAGCGTCGAGGTCTGTGAAGGGTGGAGAGGAAAGAAGCAGGTTGAGTTGGGATGAGGGCAGTGGTGTTGAGGATTGGTCGAGGAGGGGTGGCAGGATGAGGAGAAGATCGATGAGAGGATCAGGAAGAGACGCTTGATCTTGGTGGTCGAGTGACTTCTGTCGCGGCCTGGGCTGCTGAGGCTGGAGCTTGATGGATCGTGAGGCGGGCTTTGATTCGGGTGGTGTGGCTGTTGCGATAGCTTGTGTGAGGAGGTGGTGTTTGACAGCCGTCAGACGGTGTTGATCGAGTTCCTGGAGATTATTAGGATGTATTTGATGGGAGAATAGGAGTCGAGATTACCTTGCGAATTGCATCGCGCTGCTTTGCGGCTGGTGTGTCGTCGTCCCTTGTGGAGGCATCAGGGTTGAGGATGGCGTTCGTGAGCTTGCCGTAGAGGAGGGCGAAGTTTGGGTTTTCTTTGAGCAAAGTGTCGTCTATGGGAGGTAACATGATGCCGAGTGTGTTGCGGTCATATAACTTGAGATGAATTTGTCACGGATGACGAATTGATTGAGTGCCTGTGTGAAGATGAGTAGCAGAGGCGAGGGTGAAGGTGAAGCTCGGTGAGAGGAAGTGAGAGGAGGTTCAGGGTGGGGTGGTCGCGTCGGGCTACCCGGGATGAACACTTGAAAGCCACGAGATATGCAACCGGTGATGGACTGGTTACTATACATTTGCATATGAATTGGGTTAAGTCTTTCTAAATGAACTGTATGATCGTAGTAAATTACTCTGGAGTACATACATGGCATGACTCTGAAGTTGCAAGGTAATATAGATAAGGTCAGGCTCTAAGCTGGGATGGCCTCACTTACACCATGAACCCCCGTCATATCGGTCACTGCTTACACGACTCCACACTTAGGTGAGTATGACATTGACGAGCACGAGACTCTTGTGATGTGTGCCCATCGAATATAACAGTCGTTGCTGATCTAAAGTGATCCATGACAGACTGGCCACCAGCAACGGTGACTACCGCCCACATCCAACAACGATCCCCAATCCGTGATAGGCATGAGCCGGGCGCAATACACAAAATCATGTCGTAAACGGGTTGAAGATTCTTCCCACAGCTTCAGCATCCGCACCGAGCTTCCTGTTCTGCCTCGTCAAATACGTCTTGGCCACACCCGCCATCGTCACCGCCAACACCGCAAACCCAATCTGCAGAATCATCGCCATCCTGAACTCCGGGATATCCCTATCCGGGAAGAAGTACGGCGAGATCACGTTGCCAATGTGCCCGCATATGTTCACAATCGCACCACCTGCCGCCCTCTTCTCGGGCGTCTGGCCGAGAGAGGACACGGCCCAGGTGTACACCAGCGCGTTGGCGGAGAAGCAGCCCGCCGTGTAGAGAAAGGCGCTGGTGTACCGCGCCGCCGTGTTGACGGTCGAGACGGTGATGATGAAGCCGATGATGGAGCAGGAGAGGTTAGTCATGATGTGGTAGCCGCGCTCCTTCTTGCGGTCCGAGTTCCAGGCGACGAAGAAGGAGACGAGGGTGCCCCAGACGTACGGAGGAGCGGTGAGGAGAAGAGAGATGTTCTCGTCGCCCATGTTGAACCCCTTGACCATGGTCGGGAAGAAGTTGCTGAAGCCGTACGAGGAGGTGATGAAGATGTTCATGAACATGAAGATATAGCACTTGACATCCGTCACAGCTAGCTTCAGACCACGCCAGACCGAGTTGTCGGTTGACTTCTCGACCCGGTCGTCCATGATACGAGCTACGGCGACGTTTCGCATGTCTGCCGTCATGGACCACATGGCGCTGCCAGACTCCGAGGCTGGGTAGTTGGGCAGTATGAAGTACGCAGTCAGGGCGAAGAAGGCACTGAGCGCCCCCTCCAGGATGAAAAGCCACTGCCAGCCTGCGAGACCTCTGGCGCCATCAAGGCCGGAGAAGACGCCAGCGGCGATGAGGCCTGAGAAGGCTTGAGCAAGCACGAGGCCAGAATAGAGAACAGCGGTGCGTAGAGCCAGCTCGGCTCGTGTGTACCAGCAGGACATGAGAAACACGGCCTGCGCAAGGGTCAGTGTCTATTCTCTAACAATGAAGGATCCAATATTGAATGTAGAAACTGAACTTACACCAGGGAAGAGAGGCGCCTCGCAGATACCAAGGATGATCTGGACAGCCCAAAGCTCACCCGCGCTCTTGCACCCAGCAGTCGCGGCAGAAACACCAGACCAGACCATCGCCGCGGCCGGGAGGTAGACTGATGGCCGAACTCTGGTGATGAGCATGTTGGAAGGCAGCTGAGCCAGCATGTATCCCACCGTCAACAGCGCCACAGCCGTCTGTGTTTAACGTCAGTCCAGCTCAGCATATCGAGTCTAGTCGAGGGTCGATGCATACCTGATAGTCACCATCTTGCAACCCGAGGTCGTCATCAAACGTGTTCAGTCTCGCCTGCGCGATATTCACTCTGTTCAGGTAGTTGAACATGTACAAGACCCAGAGCTGTGGCATCAGCGTCATGTCCAGACGCCGCTTCACCTTCTTCTCTAGCTCCGCCGCATCGGGGAGGCCGAGCTGAGCGACATGATCCAGGTCAAGCGGGATGTCGACCTTCTCCTGTGCGGCCGTGTTGAGTGATGCCTCGCGCTGGAGAGAGACATCTTGGGCGTTCGTGCTTGCTGGAGCTGGGAGATGGGTTGACTTGTTCCCTTCAGCGTCGGCACTGGCCGGTATCGCTTTATCGACTGACATGGCGAAAGAGAGAAAGAGAGCAAGATCGCAGACAAGGAGGTCTCTGGAACAGGCGAGGGACTAAGAGAAGAGGAGGGAACAGGAGTGAAGAACTGTTCCTCTGAAAGCGAAAGAGGACAGTTTAGTACAACCTCTCCATCTCTCCCATCCATACAAGACACTCAGCCATTCCGACGACCTCAATGTCCATCGCATCACCCAATAACCCACTTCATGCCGTGCCAACACAGCTGATCCCCAGACTTGAACGAGCCAACAGCCAGGTCTTTACCCTTCTCAGCTCGCCCAGCCCATAGCCAAGAAGATGAGACTTTGCCAAGTATGAGGGGGGGGGGGGGGGGGGGGGACCCCCAGTTGCAATGACAATGGAAACAAATTTATAGCACGGAAAA